>BLSH010311756.1:1216302-1256983 GCA_018402905.1 Glandirana rugosa
ATCAGGTGTGATCAGATCTGATCAATTTTCAATGATTGGCACCATAGCTTGTAGACTCTATAACTTTCACAAGGACCAAATAATATACACTTATTTGGGTTATTTTTTACCAAAGATAGGTAGCAGTATAAATTTTGGCCAAAATTTACAAAGAAAAATTACTAATTTGCAAAATTTTATGACCGAAACAAAGAAAAAGGCATTTTTTCAAAAAAATTTCAATCTTTTTTTATTTATAGCACAAAAAATAAACCCCCTCCTAGTGATTAAATACCACCAAAAGAAAGCTCTATTTGTGTGAAAAAAAGGACACAAATTTCATATGGGTACCGTGTTGCATGACTGAGTAATTGTCATTCAAAGTGTGATAGCGCTGAAAGCTGAAAAATGGCCTGGACAGGAAGGGGGTTTTCGTGCCAGGTACTGTTGTGGTTAAGTAAGTGAATTAAAATTAAAAACAATTAAAATTGTATTATCGAGGAAGCCTGTGGATAGGGGGGAGTGCAATGCATTTCAGGGGCCCTGGAGACAAGGATGAGAGTATGGGTAATTTAGGATTACTGATGTGCTGAATCAATGCCCTATTGTTCTTTCGATGTATATCACATGTATGTGCTGTGTGGAGATCTCAATAAACTTGTTTTCTGATTTTAAAAAAAAATTGTATTATAATTAATGGCATCTGCTTTTTTGTTCACAATGGGATATCATAAATGATATTACATGATATGATATTCTCAAAAGTGAAATGCCATTTTTACCATTAATTGTCTTATCACTGACTGAATGTATTTTTTGGCACGTGCAGTGGCACCTGGTCTTCAACTGACCATGTCATGTTCTTTGTGATGTTGAACTTTTTTTCTACTGTCTTCATTTATATCTCCTTTTAAATAGTATGGCTCTTTATTGCACTGCAATTGAATTTAAACTGCTATTTGTCGATAACATATTTAATATTATCTGTGACTTTGTGCATATTAACCACTTCAATACAGGACGTTTATACCCCCTTCCTGCCCAGACCAATTTTCAGCTTTCAGCGCTCTCACACTTTGAATCTCAATTACTCTCTCATGCTACACTGCACCCAAACAAAATTTGTATCATTTTTTTCACACAAATAGAGCTTTCTTTTGGTGGTATTTAGGAACCTCTGGGTTTTTTATTTTTTGCAACATAATTTAAAAAAGTGCGAAAATTTTGAAAAAAAAACACTTTTTTTTAGTTTCTGTGATAAAATTTTGCAAATAAGTAATTTTTGTCCATAAATTTTGGCCAAAACCTATGAATCTTCGGTAAAAATAACCCAAATAAGTGTATATTATTTGGTCTGTGTGAAAGTTATAGAGTCTACAAACTATGGTGCAAATCATTGAAAATTGATCACACCTGATGCACTGATGGTCTATCTCATTTCTTGAGGCCCTGAAATGTTGGGAAAGTACAAATACCCCCTTTTTGAAAAGTAGACATTCCAAGGTATTTAGCAAGAGGCATGGCGAGTTTTTTGAAGTTGTACTTTTTTCCCACAATTCTCTGGAAAATTAAGAAATTATTATTTTTTTTTGCACAAAATTGTCAAAACAACAAGTTATTTCTCACACACAGCATATGCATACTTCCAATTACACCTCAAGATACATTCTGCTACTGTCCCCGAGTATGGCGATACCACATTTGTGAGACTTTTTCACAGCCTGACCACATAGAGAGGTCCAACATGCAGGGAGCACCGTCAGGCATTCTAGGAGCAGAAATTTCACATCTAATTTCCTAAAGAGCCATTAAACTTTTGAAGGTCCTGGAGCACCAGGACAATGGAATTGCCTACAAAATAACCCCATTTTGGAAAGCAAACACCCCAACGTATATTCTATGAGGCATTATGAATTTTTTGAATGGTTCATTTTTTTTCACAAGTCTTCGAAAAACGTGGAAAGAAAATGAAAACGCTTCTATTTTTACACAAAGTGGTCAATTTATAAGATATTTCTAACACATAGCATGTACATAGCAAAAATTACCCCCCAAAATATATTCTGCTACTCGTCCCGAGTATGGCAATACCACATGTGTGAGACTTTTTCACACCCTGGCCACATACAGAGGCCAAACATGCAGGGAGCACCTTCAGGTGTTCAAGGAGCATAAATTACACATAAAATTTCATTCATACCTATCACACTTTTGAAGGCCCCGGGGCACCAGGACAGTGGAATTACCCCCAAAATGACCCCATTTTGGAAAGCAAACACCCGAGGTATATTCTATGAGGCATGGGCTGCAGATAGGTACTCGGGTACTATAATGGGCTGCAGATAGGTACTCGGGTAATCTGATGGATTGGTAAATGGTACTTGGTAGAGCTGCACGATTAATCGTATTAAGATCGCGATCTCGATCTACCCCCCCCCCCCCCTGCGATCTCCATTGGGCATTACCGCGATTTTCAGTGCAGTTAATGGGATCCGACTTGCGGGGCGAATCAGCGCGACTTGACAGTAATAAAAAGTGCCTGAAGCCTTTTCAAGTCGGAGCGACTTGAGTCTCAGGGGAGGCAGCCAAGTCTGGGCAGACAGCCAACTTCTGAGTCATCATTGATAAAAGAGATACTTCAAAGGCATTGAACTCTGAGTGAACTGCCCTTGTATAGAGGTTTGGTTTAACCATTTAAAGACTAAATTTTTCCTGACACTTGCTGTTTACAAATAAAAATCCATTATTTGGTGCTAGAAAATGACTTAGAACCCCCAAACATTATATATATTTTTTTAGCAGAGACCCTAGAGAATAAGATGGCGGTTGTTGCAATATTTTATGCCACACGCTGTTTGCGCAGCAGACTTTTAAATGCAATTTTTTTGGAAAAATGACCCTTTCAAAAACCTAAACAGTGCTCTTAGCCCAATTTTTTTATATATTTAATATATTACGCCGCGAGAATCGTGAGAGAATCGTGATCTTTATTTAAGCAAAAAAATTGTGATTCTCATTTTGGCCAGAATCGTGCAGCTCTAGTACTTGGGTACTCTGATGGGCTGCAGATAGGTACTCAGTTACTTAGATGGGTTGGTGACAGGTACTCGGGTAATCTGAAAGGCAGGTGACAGGTACTCGGGTACTCTGATGGGCTGGTGAGAGGTACTCTGGTACTCTGATGCGCAGGTGACAGGTACTTGGGTACTCAGGTGGGAAGGTGACAGGTACTCGGGTACTCAGGTGGGCTGGTGACAAGTACTCGGGTACGCTGATGGGCTGGTGATAGGTACTCAGGTATTCTGATGGGCAGGTGACAGGTACTCGGGTACTCTGATGGACAGGTGACAGGTACTCGGGTACTCTGATGGTCTGGTGACAGATACTCGGGTACTCTGATGGTCTTGTGACAGGTACTCAGGTACTCTGATGGTCTGGTGACAGGTACTCGGGTACTCTGATGGGCAGGTGACAGGTACTCAGGTACTCAGATGGGCAGGTGACAGGTACTCGGGTACTTTGATGGGTTGGTGACAGGTACTCGGGTACTCTGATGGACAGCTGACAGGTACTCAGATACTCTGATGGGCAGGTGACAGGTGCTCAGGTACTCTGATGGGCAGGTGACAGGTACTCGGGTACTCTGATGGACAGGTGATGGGTACTCGGGTACTCTGATGGACAGGGGACAGGTACTCAGGTACTCTGATGGACTGGTGACACAAATCTATTGGCTCTTTACACGGATCAGAGCTGGGCTTTGTCCGAGGGACAAGCCTCAGCTCCGAACGCCGCGTTGCACGCCCCCGGGGGCGCGCACAAGCGGCGTGCACGTGAAGCCCGTTTGTGACGGCTGTGATTGGACAATTTTATTGTCTCTTTACCCCGATCTGGGGGGGACACAACCCCCCCGGTAGACGAGCGATCAGTGATCAGTGACATCCACCCGGATCGACGAGCAGTCCCTGCCGACGTCATTTTACAATGACTCGGTAGGGAAGTGGTTAAAGATTATCTGTCAGATTAAACATATGGTAGGTGTCATTGCCGGTCTTTTTTTTTTTTTTTCAATTGAACTTTCATCCTTTTATTTGATGAATTACTTAAGAAGCATTCATATCAATCTGAAAATATTTGTATTTTTTGCATTACACCTACTTTACCTGAAACAAACATACATTGGGAAGTGCCCAAACATCCTATATGTTCTGGAACCAGCATGCATATATCAGATGTGACCTGGAACTTGCATGTGCATATTAGGTGTTCCAGGATTTTCTAGATCAGTAATTTGACAGTTAATATAAGGGCATGTCCACACCTGGTGAGGTAGGACTGGGTGGGCAGCTATTCCAGCACAGCCCCACCGCAAGACAAGGCAAAATGCCTTGCGTCCTACCTGGCCAGTTTACACCACCTCGTTGCAACCAAAAATCCTGTTTTTAGGTTTTTTAAATTTGTTTTGTGCATGTCTACATTTTGAGAGTAAACACTATTTTACCTTGTTTATGAAGGTAAGGGGAAATTCCAAAGCAGTCTCTAATTCAATCCCTATCAGTGAGATGACCCATTAAACACACTGGAATACCTTTTCAAGCAAATAATTGACACAATTAATTGCAAATCAGGCTGCCTGTAATTCAGAAAAGTTTTTGTGACAGGTTTACAGATCTCTGCATCTGTGTTCCTGGGCAGCAAAGTGTAAAAGTTTGCAAAATTTTGAAACAGATTATTACTGAAGATGAGACAGATTTTTACTCTAAACAGATGCATAAATAAGAAGTGGATTCTTATCCACATTGGCATTGAGTTGCTGCCGATCACATGGCAGCAACTCAATGCATTTAGGCATCTAGACGTGGTTAAGACAATTTACTGAAGTTCAAAAAGAGCATCAGGATGGGGCAGAAAGGGGATGTAGGTGACTTTGAACTTGGCATGGTTGTTGGTGCCAGACGGGCTGGTTTGAGTATTTCAAAAACTGCTGATCTACTGGGATTTTCACACACAACAATCTCTAGGGTTTACAGAGAATGGCCCGAAAAAGAGAAAATATCCAGTGTAGACGAAAATGCCTTGTTGATGTCAGAGGAGAATGGGCAAACTGGTTCGTGATGATTGAAAGGCAACAGTACCTCAAATAACCACTGGTTACAACCAAGGTATGCATAATATTACCGCTTAATGCACAACACATTGAACCTTGAAGCAGATGGGCTACAGCAGCAGTAGACCACACTGGGTGCCATTGCTGTCAGCTAAGAACAGGAAACTGAGGCTACAATTCGCACAGGCACACCAAAATTGGACAATAGAAGATCGGAAAAACGTTGTGAGGTCCGATGAGTCTCAATCTTAGCTGTGACATTCAGATGGTAGGGTCAGAATTTGAAACAGCATGAAATCATGGATCCATCCAGCCTTGTATCAACAGTTCATGCTGGTGGTGGTAGTGTAATGGTGTGGGATATATTTTCTTGGCGTACTTTGGGCCCCTTAGTACCAACTGAGCGTTGTTTAAATGCCACGGCCTACCTGAGTATTGTTGCTGCCCATGTCCATCATTTTATGACTACAGTGTAGCCATTTTCTGATGGCTACTTCCAGCAGGATAATGCACTATGTCACAAAGCTCAAATCATCTAAAACTGGTTTCTTGAACATGACAATGAGTTCACTGTACTCCAATGGCCTCCACAGTTACCAGATCTCAATCCAATAGAGCACCTTTGGGATTTTGTGGAACGGGAGATTCGCATCATGGATGTGCAGCCGACAAATCTGCAGCAACTGCGTGATGCTATCATGTCAATATGGACTAAAATCTCTAAGGAATATTTCCAACACCTTCTTGAATCTAAGGCAGTTCTGAAGGAAAAAGGGGGCCCAACCTGGAACTAACAAGGTGTACCTAAAAGTGGCCGGTGAGTGTATACCTGCAGCTTATATATACAGCCTTCCAGTGCGACATCACGTTAAATGGCAACATAAAAAACTCATCTCATTGCTTCCCAACACCCAGAAACAATATCTTGACTGTAGGAAAGAAAGTGTCCTCACAATGACGCTCTCAGTGCTGTCCAGGGTAGTGAACAGGTCACCCTTTCTGTAGCCATGAGAGATCTTTCTGGAGGTGAAGATCTTGCAACCTGCAGATGAAGTCTAACAGAGGTCATATCAAAGAATTGACCAACAGTGGTTCCCGACAGTTTGGGAACTGTCTGATTTGGACGGCCAGACCTAAAGAGTGGGCAAGAGAATGCATCCATTAGAGGAGTCCTGCCAGGAAGGGGAGAATCATTTCTTACCTGGTTAGAGTTTGACAACCAACGGCTGGCATTTCTTTGTCTTAGAGACAAAATTGGTACTTTGCCAAGTTGCAGATTCCCCAATTTAGAGGCAGAAACAGAATGACTGAGAAAGTGAAGAGGGGGGTCATGCTAAAAGCAAATTCCCCACATAACCCCACAAACCCCAAAAAGGATGTATGAGGAAAAAGACTGGTACATACCAGGAAATGGTCAAAGGTCGATGGGAATGGGATGTCTGTTAGTGCTTGTACTGTCTGTAGGGATATAATCAACCTGTTTAGTAGTATGCTTAGTAAGGTGGATGACTGGAGTGTCAATAGTAGGCAGAGATCCTGTATCAATAAATTCCCTTTCATAGGGGAAAAAAGCACCTTCACATTGTTGGCAGAAGCCTCCATTGGTCATCTCTAGTTCTTGTAGAAGAATGCTTTCTAAGAAGCATTTTGTGGGGTTAGGTCTTAGCAGCTGTAAGAACTCCAAAAGACCCTTTGTATGAAACAGCGACCTGATAAACCAACTGCATGGTAGAATGCACTACACAATTACATTTACATTGAGTAAAATAGAATTTTCTGAGATACAGTCTCTGAACGGGTAGACAGTAAGAACTCTGAATCTGAAACAGGGATGGTAATAGGAGCCTCAGGTACACTTAGAGTTGAAAACCCAGTAAAGTATGAATTTGATTCTTCCATGGATGGTGCTGGAGTGCACTTAGAGCCTTTGCAAGCAGATTGTGCCATTAAATGTGCCCAAACCAGGGGCCATATGGGCACAGGAGAGGTCTCAGGCTTCCACAACAGAGTTATATAAGTCTCTGAAGAGGATGACCCTATAGTAATAGGAATTCAAGGATTTAAGTTACTGGTGTTGGTTCCTTCTGGTGATATGAAGAAATTACCCCCAGAAGCAGTAATGGAGTATGGGCTGAGGTCCCCCATTGCAGCGGGACTGTCCCCTGTGTGTCTTTGAAAAGAAAAGTTGCACCATGTAGCAGAAAACAACCAGGTCCAAAATTAGGCAAGGCTTTAGATACAAACCCAAACAGCAAGTGCTGATGAGGGTTGTAGGCAGCTAGAGGTGATGAAGGCACACTAGAGACCGGATGATCAACAAGGTGCTTAAGAAGCATGAGCAGCAGTGGAACAGTGCTTCAGCTAGGCTGAATGGCAGTAAGTATCTTGATTGAAGAAAAAAAGGGTAGCAAAAATACAGTTAGAAATGATCTCAGCAAGCTGAGGAAAACAAGTCTAAGCTACTAAGAGCATGCGTGGTCTTTGAGTGTGTATGAATATATGTCACCTCCATTTCCCATATCCCTGTATGTTGTGTTCGTTAAGATGTCCATCTAAGAATTTTGTTTAAATGATTGATACTCCCCGCTGATCTTTACCACTCTAACCGTAAGGAACCCTCTACATAGCTTGAGGTTAAACCGCTTCTCATCCAAGTTTACTTAGTGGCCACATGTCTTTTTAAGCTACATGAGATTGAATAGATTTTTCCCTAAGCTTCCCTATCCCTATTCAGATATTTGTTTATTTTGATTATATTTCTTCTTAAGCATCTATTCCCTAGGGAGAATACGTTTAATGTATTTAGTCACTCCTCATAAGAAGGTCCTCCAGCCCCCTTATCAGCTTTGTTGACCTTCTCTGGACTCTCTCCAGTTCCAGCACCAGAACCGGACAGTATACTTAAGATGTGGCAGAACCAAAGTTTTGTACTATGGTAGAATTATAGTTTTATCTCTTGAGTAGATACTGTTTTTAACCACTTAAGGACAAGAAGGATTTCCCACCTTAGGACCAGAGCACTTTTTGCAATTTGACACTGCATCACTTTAACTGACAATTTCGAGGGCATGCAACGTTGTACCCAAACAAAATTTGCGTCCTTTTTTTCCCACAAATAGAGCTTTCTTTTGGTGGTATTTGACCACCTCTGCAAAATTTTTGATCACCGCTATAAACAAAGAGCGAAAATTTTGCAAAAAAAACAATATTTCTTACTTTTTGCTAAAATACATATCCAAAAAAAAATATAAAAAAAACAAATTTATTCATTGGTTTTGGCCGATTTATTATCGACATTTATTGATTGGTTTGCGCAAAAGTTACCGCATTTAGAAACCATGAGAATTCATTTCTGATGTTTTTTACAATTTTTTTTACTAGTAATGGTGGCGATCTGCAATTTTTAACAGGACTGCGATATTGCAGCTAACATGTCGGACATTTTTGATACTTTTTTGGGACCAATGACATTTATACAGCGATCAGAAATGTAAATATCCACTGATTACTGTATATATGTCTTTGGCAGGGAAGGGGTTAACCTGCAGGAGGCAGTAAAGGGGTTAACTGTGTTCCCTCGGTGTGTTCATGCTGTATGGGGACTGGGCTGGCAGGGGCACCAGAGATCTAACTGATCTCGAGTACAGGGATCAGTAGATCTCTGACATGCCACCTGTCAGAACGGGGAACCGCCGTGTTTACATCAAGTCCGCCCGACCCGCGGCCCTGCTCAGGGAGCATGTGGCGGACACAAGCTGCTGGTGGTGTGCGCTCACCCCCTAGCCATTGTGCACACGAGTGATGACTGTAAGCGGCCATTCGTGGGACAGAGCCATGCTGTCGCCGCTTATAGTTGTATGGCGGTTGGCAAGTGGTTAAAGCATGCTAAGAGTCTGCTAGCTTTGCTGTCTGGAGCTTGGCATTGCATGCTATGGGTATGCCTGTGTTCTACCAGGAACCCAAGATCTTTTTTCCACCTACATTCCCCCAGAGGATCTCCCCCTAGCATGTATCTTGCATTCATATTTTTATTCCTCAAGCTTTGTATCATCGCTAAAACTGAGATTAAACTATTTATTCTAATTTCTATATCATTTATGTACAAGCTAAACAGTAATGGTCCCAGGACAGAGCTCTGGGGCACCTTGCTCACAACTCCAGACCATTCAGAAGATACACTATTTATTACCACCCTTTGGACACGCTCCTATAACCAGTTTTCTATCCAGGTACAAACACTATTGTCAATTCCAGCAGACCTCAATTTGTAAATTTAGTGTTTATAGAGTACTGTATTAAATGCTGGCGAAGTCCAAATACAGCACATCCACAGTCATTCCTCTATCCAGATTATAGCTTACCTCCTCAAATAATGTTAAAAGGGCGGTCTGGCAAGAATGATCCTTCATAAATTCATGCTGGTTACTACTATGATGCTATTTCCATCAGCAAATTCTTGGATATAGTCCCCTATCATCCCCTCACATAGTTTACATACTATTGATGTTAGGCTGACTGGTCTGTAGTTTCCTGGTATGTATCTTGTGCTGTGTTCTGTTCTGTGTTCATAACAATACCATCTTGTCTATTATACCCCTCATTTTCCTTAGTAAAAACCAAGGAAAAGAAAGTATTTAATGCAGATGCCTTCTCCCTGTCACTAGTAGCAAAATTCCACTATTCTTATAGGGCCAATATGCTCCAGTTTTGCCTTTTTACTATTACTATTTTTTAAAAAATCTTTTTACTCTCACCCCTTATGTACTGTATCTCTCATGGTATATTTTTGCTTCCATGATCGTGCTCTTACATTTCTTATTGCATTCCTTGTAGTGTTGAAATGCTGACAGTGACCCCTCAGCCTTATATTTTTAAAGGATTTCTTTTCTCTAATATGCCTTTTTTTCTTTTTCTCTATTATGCCTTTTTTGCACTCAAATTTAGCCACCCAGGTTTGGCTTTAGTTCTTTTACATTTGCTGCCTATTGGAATAAACTGGCTTATGCAATTAATTAATATGTATTTAAAGAACTCACACTTTTCCTTCGTGGCTTTTGTGTCTAGAATATCTTCCCATTTATTGTCCTGAAACATTTAGTGCATTTTGGTAAAGTTGACTCTCTCAAAATTGAATGTTCTTGTCCTACCCTCGTGTCTCTTTTTGCTATGATTTACAGTGACTGTAATTACTCTGTGATCACTGTTTCCTAAGTCATCCCTTACTCCCATGTCTGCAATCAACTCTGTGTTGTTTGCAATTAGTAGATCAATTAGACTCTCATTTCTTTGGGGCATCCACTAACTGACACATGAAATTGTTCTGCAGGACATCTAAGAACAAGCCTAAGATGACTGAGCAGTTTCAAATGCCCAGTCAATATTTGGATAACTGAAGTTCCCCATGATTATAATATTGCCCTGTCTTGCCACCATCTCTATCTGTGAGACGACATTGGTCTCCTCTTCATCCTTCAGGTAATGGGGCCTGTAGCATACACCCACTATTAATTTCCTTTTTTTCCATTTGAAGCTCCAGCTACAAGGATTCCACCTCCCCTTGCTCTGTTAGTAATGTCATCAAACCAGGTTTCAGAAACTTCTACAAAGTCAAAATCCTCCCCATGTATCAGTAGTTGCAGTTCTGTGATTATATTCACCAAGCATCTGTGAACATGCCTTTTAATTTTGTGCCAGCACATATTATTTTCTCCTTGTGTGTTCTGAGACTGCAATAGGATTCTGTCAGCCAATGCTTATTGGTCTACTCTACTCTACACTACCAACAGTGGCCACAGTATCACTCTCTGATCCTCGCTCACTGCCTGGAATAGCTTCCTCTGATCCCTCCCCCGCCACCTAGTTCAAAAGTTCCTCTAACTTTTTGGCCATCTACTCATCCAATAGAGCTGCACCCTCCCCATTTAGGTGCAGTCTGATCATAAAGTGCAATTGTGAAAGCATTCAAGTCAACGTGTGGATTCTCCCTTGTCTCACACACCATATGCAGATTTCCTCTTACCAAACATACTGCCTTTCCACTCCAGGGCTAAATAATGCACAAATTCAGCTGACTTTTTACATTCCTCTTATGAACTTCTTAAAGCTCCCTCTGGTAGTCAGATGGAAAGAATAAAATAAAGCAAAAAGCTCATAGTGCAGTATTAGTCAAAACGGCTATTTATTAGGTGGTAAAAATGCTCATAGTGTCTCAGAAAAGCAATATCCCAAAAAGCAGAATAACAAAAATGGCTGCTACCATGCTTCCAGTTCCTGTCTGTGTGTCTGACGTCACTTCCTTGATATGTTTCATCACCTGACTTCTTCAAAACGAGGTGATGTCAAACCAGGAAGTCCTTTATATAGTATCATTCTGCCCTAACTTATATCCTCCCCAGTGCCATTTTAATTGCTGACAATGTAAGTAAATATTGCAGACATTGGGCACAGCTTCCATCTGCCTCTTCTATTCCACTTACAGTTGTATGCAAAAGTTTAGGAACCCCTGACAATTTCCATAATTGTCATTTATAAATATTTGGGTGTTTGGATCAGCAATTACATTTTGATCCATCAAATAACTGAAGGACACAGTAATATTTCAGTAGTGAAATTAGGTTTATTGGATTAACAGAAAATGCGCAATATTCATCAAAACGAAATTAGACAGGTGCATAAATGTGGGCACCATTGTCATTTTGTTGATTTGAATACCTGTAACTACTTAGCACTGAATAATTGGAACACACAATTGGTTTGGTGAGCTCATTAAGCCTTGAACTTCATAGACAGGTGCATCCAATCATGAGAAAAAGTATTTAACCGCATGCCGACCGCTGGTCGGCAATTGACGGCGACAAGGTGGCTCTTTCCCGCAAAACGCCGTCATACGACGGCGGCTGCGGGATCGAGCTTAGTGAGCGCTCACTGTGTTCGGGGAGGGCCAGGGAGCGGGTGCGGCGGAGTCGATCTCTGCCGGCCACCCGCGATGCCCCCCCAGGAGTGAAAGAATGGAGGTCCGTGTAAGTAAACACTGACCTCCGTTCTGTGAAGGGGGAAGGGCTGTTTTTTTATATTTTTTTTTTTGATTTGTATTTTAGCAAAAAGTAAGAAATTTGGGTTTTTTTGCAAAATTGTCGCTCTTTTGTTTATAGCGGCGATCAGAAATGACGCAGCGGTGATCAAATACCACCAAAAGAAAGCTCTATTTGTGGGAAAAAAAGGACGCAAATTTTGTTTGGGTACAACGCCGCACGATCGCGCAATTGTCAGTTAAAGCGACGCAGCGCCGAATCGCAAAAAGGGCTCCGGTCCTAAAGTGGGAAATCCTTCCGGGGCTGAAGTGGTTAAGGTGGCCAATTGCAAGTCGTTGTTCTCTTTGACTCTCCTCTGAAGAGTGGCAACACGGAGGCCACAAAACAACTCTCAAATTACCTGAAAACAAAGATTGTTCTACATTATGGTTTAAGGGAAGGCTACAAAAAGTTATCGCAGAGATATAAGCTGTCAGTGTCCACTGGGAGGAGCATAGTGAGGAAATGGAAGACCACAGGCACAGTTCTTGTTAAGGCCAGAAGTGGCAGGCCACATAAAATATTGGAGAGGCAAAGGCGAAGGATGGTTAGAACGGTCAAAAACAGCCCACAGACCACCTCCAAAGACCTACAACATCAACTTGCTGCAGATGGTGTCACTGTGCATCGTTCAACAATTCAGCGCACTTTGCACAGGGAGAAGCTGTATGGGAAAGTGATGCGAAAGAAGCCTTTTCTGCACACACGCCACAAACGGAATCGCTCGAGGTATGCAAATGCACATTTGGACATGCCAGCTTTATTTTGGAATAAGGTGCTGTGAACTGATGAAACAAAGATTGAGTTATTTGGTCATAACAAGGGGCATTATGCATGGCGGCAAAAGAACACAGCATTCCAATAAAAAACACTTGCTACCCACAGTAAAATCTGGTGGAGGTTCCATCATGCTGTGGGGCTGTGGGGCCAGTGCCGGTACTGAAAATCTGGTTAAAGTTGAGGGTCGTATGGATTCCACTCAATGTCAGCAGATTTTTGAGAATAATGTTGAGGAATCAGTCACAAAGTTGAAGTTACGCCGGGGCTGGATATTTCGACAAGACAACGACCCAAAACACTGCTCAAAATCTACTTGAGGAACAAGTACAATGTTCTGGAATGGCCATCCCAGTCCCCAGACCTGAATATCACTGAACATCTGTGGGGTGATTTGAAGCGGGCTGTCCATGCTCGGCAACCATCAAACCTAATTGAACTAGAGATGTTTTGTAAGAAGGAATGGTCCAAAATGTATTCATCCAGAATCCAGACACTCATTACAGGTTATAGGAAGCGTCTAGAGGCTGTTATTTCTGCTAAAGGAGGCTCTACTAAATACTGATGTGATTTTTCTGTTGGGGTGCCCAAATTTATGCACCTGTCTCATTTCGTTTTGATGCATATTGCGCATTTTCTGTTAATTCAATAAACCTCATTTCACTACTGAAATATTACTGTGTCTTTCAGTTATTTGATAGATCAAAATGAAATTGCTGATCCAAACACCCAAATATTTATAAATGACAATCATGGAAATTGTCAGGGGTTCCTAAACTTTTGCATACAACTATATTGCACAAAAACACAAAGGATTTTCTACATCAAAATTTTTAACACAAAAATATTTAAATATAATACATAAAACAGAAACATTAAAAACAAAAGTGATCCCCTATTTACACTTCTACATATCCCATCTAGTGGTCACAATCTAAATGGCACCTTACCTTTTTTCACAGTACTTTTATAAAATTATTACATTTAAATACCAAACAATGAAATATAATCTTCCATCAAAACTCATTTATAATATAAAAAAAAACTCCAGCTTTAAAACTGACAATATCAATGGACTAAAAAATGTAAAAATCTGCAATAAAAACAATAAAAGTCAAGTTCGATATTCAAATCATTAGGACATAGACAATTCAACTCATAAACCCAGTATGTTTCATTTTTAAAAATAATATAGTGCATAAATGTGTGCATATGTATAGTGTACAAAAATAAATTAACAGTTCATTATTGAAGATAAAAACCAGTGAAAAGCACACATAAGTTAATAATCTTAGTACACCCTGTGAACAATGCAATATACTATAGTGCTATATTGCTAAAGTGCATACATTGTGCAAACAGTTCTCTTCGATAAACAATGTGTGGTTCCAAGAGGACTTGATATAACAAGTTGTAATAAAATCCAATAACAATGGAGAACAACCGTCCAATTGGAATCGTGCCAATCATAATAACAGTCACTGTCATTTCTCTGTGAATAAAGTCTTCACAATCCTTTCCCAGAGTTGTGCAATATAACCAATAAACTGAAGGTGTGCTCCTTCCACCAGGTGAATTGAATGCTCACCTCAATCAGTGACCCCCACTCCAGTCAAATCACATTTAGAGATGTAAATTCCTTCAGTTTCCTGGATGATGTAACTCATTTAAATCATTTAAAAGTGCTGATTAACCGCACTAAACCTGATTAATAATAATAATAAGCGAGCACCCATGGGTGCGGGAAACTCCTATACACGGATTTGTTATTAATCACAGGAATCTTCCGCAGCTCCCAGGCAGACATGTAAAAAAAGACTTACATAGTGCAGTATGCCCAATAATGTAAATAACATACTGCCACCCCTTGAAAATTTACTCACATTTTAATAAAATAAAACCAGCATAAAAAACAGGAAAAAACAGAATCTCACGTCAGGATGTAGAATACCACCGCCAGGCTATGCCTCTACATGTTACGCCACCTGCCGTCGTGGCTTCGTCTGGAGTCAAGCCGAGCGGGTGTAGTGGGGTGGATTTTATAGGGGTCTGTATAATTTGTCCAGGCCCAGGCTGTGTGCAGTGCAGGGATGGGAGGAGGAGCTCTGCTGAGTGATCTGCCAGCAGTGACCCTGTCCTCTTCTCTGCTGCACACTATCTTCTGCCCTACTGACCCCTGTCCTCTACCCTGCTGATCCCGTATCCCACCCTGCTGATCCGTGTACACTGCCCTGCCAACCCCTGTACACTGCCCTGCTGATGCTGACCCCTGTCCTCTGCTCTGCTGACACTGTCCTCCATCCTGACCCCCGTAAACTTCTATTCTGACTACTGTCTTCTGCTCTGCTGAGCCCCCTTCCTCTGCCTCACTCTTTTCTCTGCCCTACGGTCTTTGTCTTCAGCCCTAATAACCCCTGTTCTCCTCCATGCTGACCCCTGTCAGTTGCTCTGTTGACCCTGCCCTCTGCCCTGCTGACCCCTATCCTCTGCCCTGCTGACCCCTATCCTCTGCCCTGCTGACCCTTATCCTCTGCCCTGCTAACCCCTATCCTCTGCACTACTGACTGTCTGTACAGTGCCCTACTGACTTCTCATCCTCCGCCCTGCTGACCCCCTGTACACTGCCCTGCTGCCCACTGTCCTCTCCACTGCTAACCCATGTACACTGCCTTGATAACCCACTGTATGTTTCCCTACAAACTAGTGACCTCTGTACTCTGCCTTACAAACCACTGACCCTAATCTTCTGGCCTGCTGACCCCTTGTACACTGCCCTACTGACTCCTATATTCTGCCCTGCTGAACTTGCATACTCTGCCCCCCTGACGTTTACTGCACCCCCACAAAAGACAGGCTAGATATGGCCATTTGACATATAGGGGCTATTTTATGAAAAGTGGACCAAAGACAATTTATAACAAATAAGGCTTGTTATTTTAAACAAGAAATCCGACAGGCTCTTATTGAGTTTTGGCATATCAGCACCACCATGCAGTATGTGGAGAGAGAAAGAGAGGACAGATAGAAGGAAAGTGAGAGAGGGAAAGGATAGATTGAGAAATAAAAACAATAGCTAGGTTGGACTATCTGTACAGAGGTAGAGAACAAGCAAATATAGACAGGAGGACAAAAGAGAAAAGTAGACAGACAGAAAGAGGGGGAAAGAAAGAAGGAAGCCGTGCAGAAGGATAGAGAGGGAGAAGAATGGGTGGAAGCAGGGAGAAAGAGAAAAAATAGTCACACAGTGTCGAGAAAAAGAACTGTGCATGCATGTTCTTCAGTTCACAGAATTGTGCACAGAACCAGGGTAGTGCACACATTTACATGAACACTAGCATGCTCATGAGTGTGCACATTTGAATTGACTTTGGTGCCCAGTGACCCATTTAAAGCACTGTAAGACTAAAGATCATTGCTGAGTGGTCGTCAGCTCCTGTAACAAGTGACACTACTTGTTCCTGTGATTCACCTAGTTTGCTTTCTGACTATGCCTGATCTTGATCCCTTCAGCACCTCTGGCTTGCATCTTGACTCCGTACCTTGCTTATCCGTTCAGCTCATCTTCTGGCCGTGTGATACTGACCTCGGCCTGGCTCCAGTTTACTTTCTCATCTGTCAAATCTGTACCTCTGCTGCCTGGCCGTCGCTAACTTCTGCCTGTCTGACCACATACCTGCTTCCTGCTTTTGCAAGCCCTGCAATAACATCTGGCATGAGTTCCTGTTCTTCAGCTTCTAAATTCCTGTGCCACTCCATGTTCTGTCCTACTTTGCCATCAATCACAGGGGACAAGCAGGACAGGAGGTGTCAGGATGAGCCCTCATATCAGTTTGGCCTCTACCAGGTAGGCGACAGACAGAGATATAAATCCAATGAAGATTGAGTTTAAAAAAAAAAGGAAGAAGGAAGGAAAGAAAAAAGAAGCCACACAAGAAAAAGAAAGAGAAAGAAGATAAGCAACAGGAAGAAAAGGTAGAAGCAAAGAAGGAAGAGAGAGGAAGAAAATGCATTAGCAAAGACGGAATTGAGATTGAATATAGAAGGAAAGAGAGAAAGAAAGAAAGAAGAAGGTACAAAAACAAATACAGAGGGAGGGAGAGAATATGCATCTCCATGTGTGTGTGCGCATGACTGTGTTTGCGTAGTGTGTATACACTGTAGTCAGTGCCAATCCTTTTTTTTTTGCAATTCCACTATATAACAATTTTCTTGGCTTTGGAAATGGAAGGCATAAGGCTTATGACAAATTACTTTAACACTCCAATTTTTATGCCGACATCATGCATTCCAGAGTTCTTACAGTGCTACTGTTTCATAAAGTCTGTTACATTTCAACAATGCTCTCTTATCTATGCTTCTGAGTGATTGCATTTTACAGAACTGTTTAGCACATATTGCGAGTCAAAGCAAGACAGAATTCAATAGCCCGTTCTGAGACTTACCAATAATGGGTTTTAGAAAGATGAAAAGGCTGGAGAAGCATTGATTCAAGTTCACTTCAAATCTGACTTCAACAGGGAACCTCTATTCACTCAGCAAGAACAGATTGGCAAAAGGAATGACGCGCTCTTTATTTAGTCCTCATTTTGATTTTGCAGACAAACTGTCTGAACAATGTTATTTTTCCCAGCAGTGGAACTGGGTAGGAAATTTTGGCTGAAGGAAAATAAATGAATGTGCCAATGTGCTTATAGATGAATGAGCTTCACACAATTATAAACAGCAGTGCACAAAATCAAAAAAGACAAAATAGAAATGGTTTGCTCAGATTTGTTTTGCGCTTGAGTCTTGATGTGTAAACATTTCAAAGAGACTAACACTGACTACTCTTGCCTGATTTACCTTAGCTTTGCTCTCCATAAAAATTATCAGAAGCGTAAATATAACAGCTGTTAGTGTGAATGAGTTGCGCATTTTCCCAAGGTATTGACAAACAGTAAACAAGCAGCTTTAACTTTTACAAGTTTCAGGACTCTAGGAACAGCACATAGTATGGAGCACAACATAAATAAAAGCAACAAACACAGATGATTATTTCAGCTACCAGCATACTTGCTCATACCATTACCTTACATGCACTGTAGTGGGTTTCTCCATTATAGTACTTAATTTCCTTTAAGTACAACTGAGACAGACGACTCGCCTATTCAGCATTTTTTTAAGTATATATAGGAGGTTTTTGTTTTGTTTTTTTTACTCAGGTGAACCATCATGTCTAAAGTCTTCTGTATGGTGAGGACCCCGCCAACAGGATGTTTCCAGGCCTCCAGACAGTGACATGTACAGAAAATATGGACTCCCCTCCTCTGCATAAAGAATATAAAAGACTTGGGAGCTGGAACATCAAATGACCATGGATCCTGGTGAGTATTTTGGAGTATATAGGAATTTTTTTTTTTGTTGTTTTTTTTTTACTCAGGTGAGCCATTATGTCTAAGGTCTTCTGTATGGTGAGGACCCTGACAACAGGATGTTTCCAGGCCACCAGACAGTGACATGTACAGAAAATATGGACTCTCCTCCTCTGCATAAAGAATATAAAAGACTTGGGAGCTGGAACATCCTAGTGAGTATTTTGGCCATTTAAAACTGCTTGAAAGTTAAGGGGGGGGGGGGGGCAGTGGGGAGGCAAACGGTAGGAACAGGGTGTCCAGAATTCAGTTTTAAGTCATCTATGGAATAACAATAAAGAAGATCTAAACCCTAAATGGATGAAATTAGGTTTCCTAAAGCACTGTGTATCAAAACACTTGCCATGTTTTCCCATTTTGTTTTTCTTTTTGTTTTTTGTTTTTTTTGCAATAAAATACTGCTTTCCGATTTTGTTAACTTTAAGTGCTACATATAAAAATATTGAAACCATCTTTTGAAATTACATCAACAAGTTCAAGCCTATACTGAATTTAAGTTATTGGGTTTAGATCTACTTTTAGGCCTCATACACACGGGCGTTATGAAAAACAAGCTGTAAAGCTAGTACCGACGCCAGGAAAAAAACTGCTTAAAAAATGTGATTTTAGCAGGGTGTATTGGCGTCAATGTGTGTTTTCTGAGCTAGCTTTAAGCCGCGTTTCTCTGTGTAGTGTGTTTCTTTTAGGTGAATGAGTAGGGGTACAATGTACTCCATACTCAATAACATAGGGTGGGGTGCTGGGACCTGGGGGGTCCCTTGTTAAAGGGGACTTCCAAATTCCGATAAGCCCCTGCCCACAGGTCCCAACAACCACCGACCAGTGTTGTCGGGAAGAGGCCCTTGTTCTCATCAACATGGGCATAAGGTGCTTTGGGTTGGGGGAGGCCCCCTGCCCCAAAGCACCCACCCCTCCATGTTGAGGGCATACGGCCTGGTATGGTCCAGGAAGGGGGGCGCTCGCTCATCCCCCCCATTTCCTGACCTGCTGGGCTGCATGCTTGGATAAGGGTCTGGTATGGATTTTGGGGGGACCTCACGCCATATTTTTTTTGGTGTGGGGTTCCCCTTAAAATGCATACCAAACCAAAGGGTCTGGTATCTCTTGGGGAGGAACCTCACGCCATTTTATTTTTCATTTTTGTGGGGGTTCCTTTTCAAGATTCTCAGAGCAAAAGTCATACCGCAAGTCGGATCATCATGATCCGACTTCTGGTGCGATTTCTATTCAAATCAATGGGCTGGAGCCTCAGAATGCGCTGGTCATGGGGTTTTTTGGAGCCTAAAAATGCCTATGCCACTTACAGCTCAAAAAGTCTGTGTGTATGATGCATCTGTGTATGAGAGGCATTTTTAAGCTGTAAAAAAGCTCAAAAACACGGCTGAAAATAAACGCCTGTGTGTATGAGGTCTAACTATAATGTAGCCACCACCACGAATAAGCACATAATGTTTTACCATGACAGTTTGAATACACATTTTTTTCATCTCAATGCTGCATATAAAAATATTGTAAATATCTTTTGAAATTACATTGACATATTTAGGGCTAATGGCATTTAAGTTATTGAAAACATCTTCGGAAATTACATCAACATGTTTAGGCCTATACTGAATTAAAGTTATTGGGTTTAGATCTACTTTAACTATAATGTAGCTACCACCATGAATAAACACATAATGTTTCACATGACAGTTCGAATAGTTGTTGTTTTTCTTTTTTTTGTATTTCGATGCTGCATATAAAAATATTGTAAACATCTTTTGAAATTATATTGACATATTTAGGCTACTGTATATGGCATTTAAGTTATTGAGTTTAGAACTACTTTAACTATCATGTAGCCACCACTAAGCAGCTTGAAGTGACATATTTCATGAAAACTAAACAGATGTACAAAAACACAGTGACCAACCAAAATCATCTTTCTTTTTTCTACCTGTTTTAGTTAGTGTGAACAAGTCTCAATCTCAGAAACAAATCAAAAGCAGCATATTTTCAGGGACTTACAGGTAAAAGGGGCCGTTGATCTGTTGTAGGTCATTTTAACATCAGTCTAAGGTCAGAATGGGATTACCTTAGAAAACATTGGATTTTGTGTCAACTTGCATAGAGTATGTGTGATACATGGCAGTAACATTTTTTTAGGAGTCCATTCAAATTTCAAACATTGATGCCAGATCCTTCAAAATGTTTTACATACAGGTCAGGAGTAAACCCATGTAGGTAAGGTCATCTTACACCAACAAAAATCTTTCTTTAGAGTCATTTGTTAAATCTGTGTAACTGTCACTACATAAAATTAAACCTTTTATGCGCAACTCACGATTATTCCCCTTGATTTTTCAGAAGATAAACCCATACACATATGTACATTTAACCCTAAAGAGATGAACATGGTTCTAGGGTTTATAGCATTTGTACAAGACCCTTGACCGTATCTATTGTCTAAATATAGGACAGCTGTTGTGGAAAATATTTTATTCCGATACTATGCGATTAATACCTGTAATGAAAGTGTTCAGTATATTATTTCCAATTATTCCTGTATTCATTTTTTTTATTTCACATAATTTGTTTATATTTTTTCCACATTTAGTACACCTATGTCCAGACTATGGACATTAAACTATTTACATATTGTTAATCAGCAGTAAACAGGCCTTCACTCACCTTTCTAGCTGTTGGTACTGTAAAGAAATGAATTCCCAAAAAGCCTTAAAAATTTGCAATAAAAACCCTAACATGTGTCTACAGTTGGTTTCTAACAGCTTAGAAACACTTCTATGTGTATAACCTTTGTTTGCTTGGACACAAAATACAATTCCATTTTCTCTTTTCAATTGAAACTGTTGCTTCTTGCTCTCATACTCCAATGCTCTGTGCTGGATTAGAGGGGTAAAAGCCACAACATTTAGCACAAGTGACTTCATCTGAACTATTTTGTTAGGATACTGAATTCCCTAAGCAGTTTAGTAAAACTCTGGTGCCTACTGGACTGTACAGTCATATTTAGATATACTGTATATTTCTATTACTTTATTTGAGCTTTAAATCTTATAAAAAGAGCTGCTAGAACTGCTTAAAGTAGAACTATAGGCAAAACTTTTCATTTTGGATAGAGCAAGGGAGGGTTATAACCCCTGTCACATTTTAATTAACCAATTGTGTCCCATTGTGAAAATTTCTATTCACTTCCTGTCCCATGGCCAAACAGGAAGTGGGAGGAAATCCCTGCAAATTAAAGGAATCCCTTGGGGACCCCCAGATCACCAGAACTAGTGTCCCCATTGGAAGATGTCCCCCCTATTACTTTTCTGGGGCCAAGCCAAAATTTGGGATTTTCTTACTTTCACTTTCAATGATAATGATAAACAGGACATGTAGAGAGGGTGAATCTCCTTAACGGGGGCACAGACAGCAATAAAAACTGACAAGCATTCTAATCCCTCTCCATCCTATCCAAAAGTAAAAAAAAAGTTTTGCCTTTAGTTATACTTTAGTACTTCCATGCCTGACGTGAGCAGCTCTTAATTGTAAGAGAGCTACTTATTATTTGGCTGTCCTGCACTCCCACACAAGTATTAAGTGTCGTATATGCATCACAGTCAAAGGCTTACACAATATAGTGATACTTTTTGATTTTTTTTAAATCATTCTGAAGAATTGCCATTTGTTTGGTGCAATTAACCCTTCATTTACAGTATATGCTTTGACATTAACTATTTTATTTTATATTTATTGTTTATTTCATTGTACTATAAGTACTTGTTTACTGCTAAGCTGAAGCTTGACCAAACTTAGCTCTGAGTTTTCCTCCTACACACACTTTTTCCCAAAACAGAAACCACAGTCCCTCTAGTAGTCAGCAGGAAACAGGGAAATATGTGCCTTTACTGATAGAAAAAGGTAAGAAAGGTTATGTGTTTACTTTAGTTTTGGCAAACTGATTATCTCGAACTTGAATTGTGTTGTGTATGGTAGAAATATTAATATTACAGGAAAAACTCTCCACACTACCTCTGAGGCTCACAATAAAAAAAAATGTGTGTAGTGTTCAAAGAAGCTGCTCTCATCAAAATGTGTGATCACAACACATCAATCAAAATCAGGCCTGGATTGGGCCAAAAAATAGGCCTGGGCATTTTAGACAAAGAAGCCCAATTTTTTTAAACCAAATTACAAATAATGACAACTACCAGTTTCTCGCATCTCTACACGCGCTGGCATCTCTATTGAGTAAGTTCCTGCCCATGTCCCAATCCCTCCCACCAGACCTGATATGGAAGTAGAATACAAATCTGGCTATGCACATCGCGTAACAGATTATGTTTTCTGTCTTCTTCCGGCAGGTTTTTACAGGCAGCTACCACTGAGCGCCAGCATCATGTTCCGTGGTTAGGCCAGAGGGAGGACTGTTCCGGGAGGACTCGCAGAGTCCTGTTTGGTCGGTGTCACTGGAGGAAGCCAATACAAGGATACAGAGCCGCGGGGAAACTCCAGTGAACTGTCAGATAGCCTGGGATGCTGTGACCAATCAGAATGTTTTGGAGGCTTAACCACGCCTCCATCATCAGAAGCTGCCATTCACATGAGTTTCCTGTGCCGCTCTGTATCCCTATACTGGCTTCCTCCAGCAATTCACTGATAGCAGCAGTGTGGATCGGGAGAATGCTGGCAACTGCACAGGATTGCAGGTAATGGGGGGCTCTTCTGGTGCAGCTGTCACATCACAGCAGAGCTCATATGCTGCAGCTGCACTGGGATTCCTTGTGGGGTGTACACCAGATAACCACACTGGGATCCACTGAGACAGGGAGATCCGCAGAAATGGTGGCACACAGTGGTAATTGATCATGGTTGTCACTGCATATATCTGCTGGAGGCTGCCAGTAAATGGTGAAACCCCATGATGATGGCTCTCTGCACAGTGATGTCGGATGAAGGCTGTCAGTGAATGGTGGAGTTCTCTGCTGTCACTGAAACCTGGAGGTCTGTGATCAACGAATGCTGGAGTCCATTAATCATTGAACTGTAGAGCCCTCCAATCATTGCACATGCACAGTGGTCTCTGCGTGACCATTCAATAGTGGGGCTCACAGCGGTCATTGCATGATGGTCTCTGAACATTCAATTATTGGTGGATCACTACATGGTGGTTTGTGTATGGTTGTTCATTGGTGTAGTCCTCTGATCATTGCAGGGCGGTCGGGAAACTCATATGAACAGTCAGCCTCTGATGATGAAGGCGTGGTTAAGCCTCAGAAACGCTCTGTTTGGTCACAGCGTCTCAAGCTATCTGACCGTTCACTGGAGTTTCCCTGCTGCTCTGTATCCTTGTATCGGCTTCCTTCAGCGATTCAGTGATAGCAGCGTGGATCGGGAGAATGCTGGCAGCGGACTTCAGACTGTGACACACCTACCCCTCTGATACATGTGTGAGTGCAATACAGATTGTTTTTAAACATTTAATTTAAGGAAAACTACCACACCAGCAGCTACCTGGCGCCTCTCTCTCCCTTCTCTTTTGTCTCCTCTGTAATTGCCCCCTGCCCCGCAGCTCCGATTCCCCTGCTGCCGGGTCCCCCTGTGTACTAGGGCCCCTACAGGAGGTCTCGTGGTACCCATGTGCTGATAGGGGAAGATGATTTGTAATAGACGGGTGTCGGGATAAGTGCTGGAATGAGGGAGAAGGGAGGATTGTACTAAGACTGGGGATTATGGGGATGGTGGAGGGGTACTTGTGCTGTGAAAGGGGGAAGAAGATTTGTTTTGGGGGGATTGTTCTGGGAGGGGGAGAACTGATTTTTTTCTGGTGGAGGGTGAGAATAAAAATTAGTGCTGGATTTTTTTTTACCTTCAATGACACCCCAATCGCGAAGTGAAACTTCTTTTGGGTGACAGACACCCCACGTTTCTGTTTGCGCGATTTTGCCGCGATTTGTCGGACGGCAAAATCATGCCGCGGTTGGAGTGCCATGCCATGCACTGCTAAAGTGTTCGGGTTTGGCTTGAAGAAAAGGTGGCAACCCTACATGTGATAGAGTTCAACCACAAAATCCCATACAACAATTGAATAAATACATGAATAAACACAGGTATACTGTAAATCATCCATAATAAATCCTCTTTTAGCATAAAAATAATCTCCACCATGATCAGAAAGACAATTTCCATTGATCCCGCATCCACAAACACAATGCTCTAATGTAGTGTTTCTCAACTCCAGTCCTCAAGGCACCCCAACAGGTCATGTTTTCAAGCTTACCATTATTTTGCACAGGTGATTTGATCAATTTCACCGCCTTAGTAATTAGCACAGCTGTTTTATCTGAGTGAAATCCTGAAAACATGACCTGTTGGGGCGCTTTGAGGACTGGAGTGGAGAAACACTGCTCTAATGGATGTACTCTCACCTTCTCAAATGGACCTCACCAGAAAAAAAGAGGTCAGCTAAATATTAACAGGTTCATCAATACTTTTCTCTGCTATCTATTTATTGAAGTATTGTTTAATTACAGTTTACCACACTGATTATAAAATGTATGAAGTCTCGCTGAAAATTTTCATATTTTCAAATAGGGCATGCAAAAAATAAAGGTAGCCTGTTTATTTTAGCATATTACCATCTGGACGATAGATTGAAATTTAAGAAAATAAAATGGAGTTTGTGTACATGTCATCTAGAACACTTCTTATTGCCTCAATTGACACTTCTCCTTTTGGATGTATCTTTGTAGCCATATCCCATAGTGTTTCAAAGTGATTTTCTGGAATATGAACACCTATGTTGCGTAGTATCTGTGAAATCTGGAAAAAAAAAAGAATATTTTAGATAGCTACAATTTTCATTTATTCTTGGCCTGGGCTGAACTCATGAGCAAACCTTTTAAAAGTAAAATAACTTAATAACCTGGATAGAGAGATATCTTAACCAAAAACAATATACTGTATCATAGTGTGTAGTGAAACATCTGCTCATTGCTAATGTTGGGACTTGCAGCACTTTTATCAGGTAACGAGGATAAAAGAATACAGAATTTCACATTGCAGAGTGTACAGCCATGGCCAAAAATTTTGTGAATGACACAAATATTTATTTTCAAGTCTGCAGCCTCAGTTTTTATGATGCCAATTTGAAAATACTCCAGAATGTTATGAAGAGTGATCAAATGAGCTGCAATTAACTGCAAAGTCCCTCTTTGCCATGAAAATGAACCTAATCTCATAAGAAACATTTCCACTGCATTTGTGAAGAAGGCTTCAGGGTGCCCAAGAAAGTCCAGCAAGCACCAGGACTGTCTCCTACAGTTGATTCAGCTGCAGGAATGGGGCATCACCAGGGCAGAGCTTGCTCAGGAATGGCAGCAGGCAGGTGTGAGTGCATCTGCATGCACAGTCAGGCGAAGACTTTTGGAGGATGGCCTGGTGTCAAGAAGAGCAGCAAGGAAACCACTTCTCTCCAGAAAAAACATAAGGGACAGACTGATATTCTGCAAAAGGCACAGGGAAAGGACTGCTGAGGACTAGGGTAAAGTCATTTTCTCTTATGAATCGTCTTTCCTATTGTTTGGGGCATCCGGAAAAAACCTTGTCCGGAGAAGAAAAGATGAGCGCTACCTTCAGTCCTGTGTCATGCCAACAGTAAAGCATCCTGAGACCATTTGTGTGTGGGGTTGTTTGTCAGCCAAGGGAGTGGGCTCACTCACAATTTTGCCCAAGAACACAGCCATGAATAAAGAATGGTACAGGAACATCCTCTGAGAGCAACTTCTACCAACTATCCAACAACAGTTTGGTGATGAACAATGTCTTTTCCAGCATGATGGAGCACATTGCCATAAGGCAAAAGTGATAACTAAGTGGCTTGGGGAACAAAACATTTTGGGTCCATGGCCAGGAAACTCCCCAGACCTGTATCCCATTGAGAACTTGTGGTCAATCCTCAAGAGGCGAGTGAACAAAAAAACCCTCACAAATTCAGGCAAACTCCAAGCATTGATTATGGAAGAATGAGCTGCCATCAGTCATGATGTGGCCCAGAAGTTGATTGACAGCATGCCAGGGTTAATTGCAGAGGTCTTGAAAAAGTGTCAACATTGCAAATATTGATTCTTTGCATAAAATGAATGTAATTGTCAATAAAAGTCTTTGACACATATGAAATTCTTGTAATTATACTTCAGTATACCATAGTAACATCTGACAAAAAGATCTTCAAACACTGAAGGAGAAAACTTTGTGAAAATTAATACTTGTGTCATTCTCAAAACGTTTGACCATTGCTGTATGTTATCTTAGCTCAGTGAATGAAGATGAAGCTGTGCTCACTACAATTATCCAAACATGTGCATGTCGAAATTATATATTTTTTTTAATTTCCCTTCCACTGGATAGGGTATTTAAAGTGAATAGCATAACTTATATAGCTACATAATAGCATTTTCTCTAAACTGAACATTTACTTGCTTGGTAACATTCTCTTATTTAGTAATTTGGCTTCAATGTGTAGATCGGGAGCATGGGCAGAAAGAAGTGCATTACCTTGTCTCCCCAAAAGAAGGAAACAAAAGGAATCCTGCCACATGTTTTTTTCCAATACAGTATGTTGAAAAATCTGTGTGTGATAAGAACTTCATATACTCAGGAGCATTTTTACCCTCTAGTTTTTGTTATCTTTCTTATAAAACATTAGAATTATCCAGGTAGTTAAATGTTTTTGCAATGCAGCAAATTTTCCCTTTGTAGTCCCACCACCTAACTTTCAGTTCTTTCATATCAAGAGTAGCAATGGTATTCAAAATTGAGTTCAGTTTCTTCTAATTTCACAATGGGCCATGGTATCTTGGTATATAACCAAGCAATCAGACCTATATCTTCCAAGCACCTGTCCCTGTCAACAATATTTGGATTCAAATGCTTAGCTAGGTTTGGTTGACCACTATATCTATAAATGTGATTCTTCCTGGCTTTGTACTTTACCTCTTCCTTGGGACGAGATTTAAAAATATCACGTTCATAGACCATGTTCTGTGTAAAGACAGATGGACAAAGCAGTCCATAGGCATTCGATTCATCTCCATAGTTGTTTCTGTCACTAATCCTGCGTAACCGAGGAGGAGCAATATCGGTTCGAATGGTAGGAATACCATAGGTCCTATAATCTAAATTAAAATATATAATTCAAAAGAGTCAAAAAATGGATGTACTGAGCACTATTATGACAAATGTTTTCTATAAATAAGGTGATCATACAAGACTAGCTAGACTTGGCAATAATTACCTAATGTCTATAGGTCATTTTGGAAAGACCTTGTATGCAGGGTATTAAATAAGTGAAATCCTAATATCAGATATGGCATACTCTTACATGAAGGGAGAAAATAGACTAACAAAACATAAGGGGCAGGGCCACTAGAATCTAAGGCAATATAAATAGAAGGGAACATAAATTCAGACACAATTGCCTTTCATAATTATTAAGGTACAGCATTGGAATATATTGCAGCTTATCATTCCTTATATCGGTATTAAACCTCAAAACAATTTTTTTTAAATTCACCAATTCTTAGATGCGGTGGCTGCAATAAGAATGTTTTTAGGCTTTTTCTTTAAGGCCTCATGCACATTGTATATTTTGTTATCTCTCCTAGACACCTTTTTTCCTGGCAGCAGCATTTTGGCAGAAAAGATGCTTGATGCTTGTAAACACGAGTAATATTAATGTATTCTGGCCATTGAAATTAATCAATGCTCAAGTGCTAAACGTGTCTATGGTTAACACGCAATTAGACACGTTTTTTTCTGCCAAAATGCCACTGCTTCTAGACACCCTGGCTGTGGGGTTTTTTTTTCTGCCTCTAAATGCCCCTGCCTCTGAATTGTGCATGGACACAGGCTAACATGCAGCGGAGGTAAAGGCAGAAAAAAACACCAGGTGCCTCTAACAGCCATGTTAAAAATGTCCAGTGTGCATGAGACCTTAGTTTTACCTGGTGATCCAGCTAGTACACCTGCTATATTTCAACTTACTTTACCAGACCATAGCAACAGCTGAACCCCAGCTGACAATGCTTCTGTACGAAGGTGCTCGCTTTACTACTTCATCCAGAATGAGGACACCCTAAGACAGGAAGTGTGTTACTGGTTGAACCACCAGTTGAGGAAAAAAAAACAAAATAGAAAACTAATGGAGCCATCTAAGGATTGGTAAGCTGAAATATATTTTATGTTTTTGGATTTATTGCCACTTTAAAGCTAATCTCCAGGTTTAAATATTGTGTTTGGACCAAGCTGGTTCAAGCTAATTATTTCCTTCACTATTGGAAGGTAGACCCAAAGGTCTAATTGAGGTGGGTATTTTTACTGTGCTCACAGAACTTGTTGGGCAAATGGAATAAAAATAAATATTTTAATGATTTCCAGTTAAAATATAACCTGTATTGTTAAAAACAATGGTCCATAGTATGAGATACATGGAAACACAGACATGCACTAATAACAAAGGTTTACAACAGTCTTGATGAGTTATGTCCCGACATGTTTCGCCGATCCCGGCTTCTTCAGGGGACTATTAGTTGCAAACTACAGAACAATGAAAAAATCATCATAAATATTACAGTACATATGAGTAATTGTAAATATGCTGGAAGAGACAAAATATGAGTGTATTTTACATGACCAATTCAGCTCTGTGAAATCACCACACTCACCCTTTGAGTACGTAGGGTGCCCTGAAGTGTCCTGAGGATGGAATAAAGTCCCAAGTGGAACCCTCTAGGTCAAGGAAGGGGATCAAAACCACTAGAAGAATAACATACAAAGCAAAAAAGATATATGTGATGGAAGAAACAATATAAATTGCTTAAAGCACAATGGACCTTACACAACGGTCCAATGTTGTTTGGTTCATGGACTTACATTACCTTGGGCTACACAGCATGGCCCATTCACTTTGCGATTCAGTATTGACTTGGATATAAATCGAAATAAAAGTTAGCGTGTTTTGCGTGTCACATATGGTGAATCTAATAGATAAGACCAAACAAATTTATTAGTCCTTTGTCTTTGTCTACAGTTGATTTTGACATCATTTGTTTGACCACCTGGCTCCTGGTTTATTTTGATTGATATAACACAGATACATGTAAGTTTCTATCCCCCCTCTATTGACCCTTGGAGCTCGAATTACGAGCCCTACACATGGACCGTTGTGTAAGGTCCATTGTGCTTTAAGCAATTCATATTGTTTCTTCTATCACATATATCTTGTTTGCTTTGTATGTTATTCTTCTAGTGGAATTGATCCCCTTCCTTGGCCTAGAGGGTTCCACTTGTGACCATACTCCATCCTCAGGACACTTCGGGGCACCATACGTACTCAAAGGGTGAGTTTTGTGATTTCACAGAGCTGGATTGGTCATTTAAAATACACATATATTTTGTCTCTTCTAGCATATTTACAATGACTCATATGTACTGTAATATTTATGATGATTTTTTCATTGTTCTGTAGTTTGCAACGAATAGTCCCCTAAAGAAGCCAGGATCGGCGAAACATGTTGGGACATAACTCACCAAGACTGCTGTAAACCTTTGTTATTATTGCACTATGTCTGTGTTTCCATGTATTTCATACTATGGACCATTGTTTTAACAATACATGTTATATTTTAACTGGAAATCATTAAAATATTTATTTTTATTCCATTTGTCCAACAAGGTCTGTGAGCACTGTAAGAATCCCCACCTCAATTTGTTTCTACCTTCCAATACAAAAATTTATATTGGGGATGAGATGCATTCAATATACTTGGCTATCCAGTTGCAAATCTTTTTATCCTATTTCCTTCACAAATTGCTGCACTGGCTTTAAGCGCTGTATGTACTGCATGTACCTTCAGCTACATACAGTACATAGTGCTGAGTTCTGGCTGTGAGACACAGACTTCCCGTCTCACATCCGGATAACAAAATAGAGCTGGTCTTAGTGGCACTCAACCATTCATAGGCAGCTTTGTATTCTATGAATGAATACATAGCTTCCTCTGATTGGCTGAGGTGGAGAAGTGGACTGATGACATTGCGCTCTCCAACTCAGCCAATCAGAGGAAGCTTTGCATTCATTCACAAAATACAAAGCTGCCTATGAGTGCTGATCAGACCGACTCTGCATTATTCCGGCTGTGTGGTGGGAAGTCTATGGGGATGGTTTACTAAAGGCTAAATAGACTGTGCACTTTGCAACGTGCAGTTCTACTTTGCAAATATAGTTGCTACAGAGCTTAGTAAATGAGCAGAAGCACTTATGACTTCTTTACTCTTAATATACTGGTCAAAGGTCTTCTGACTTCTATCATCCAATCATGTGCAAACCAAAATGCTGTTTTTAAATCTTCCTTGCACGTGAATGGGTATTCTTTGCAAAGTGAATGTTTACCTCATTTTCTAAGCTCTGGAGCAACTGCACTTGCAGAGTGTAACTTCACTTTGTGAAGTGCACAGTCTATTTGCCTTTAGTAAATCAACCCCTATGTCTCACAACCAGGAACCCAGCACTGTGAAGATGTGCCACACTTAATGAAGGAAATAGTTCATATGGACCAGCATGATCCAAACAAACCATTTAAAGTCACAGAAAACCTGGAGCTCAGCTTTAAATGCTGCATTCGTTTTCTTTTTCCAGGCTTGTTTTTCTTTTTTTTTCACCTGCTAAACCTACTAGGAACATACTTCCTGTCTTTGGATGGCGACAATCAACATATTGTATCTGTAGATCAGATGCGTTGTCACCTTAGGACAGTGATGGCGAACCTTGGCACCCCAGATGTTGTAGAACTATATTTCCCATGATACTCAGCTACACTACAGAATGCATGAGCATCATGAGAAATGTAGTTCCAAAACATCTGGGGTGCCAAGATGCACCATCACTGCTTTAGGACAGAAAACCTCCTCAATTCACCATTCATCTCAATAACATAGGGTAAAGTGAACTGGGCAGGACTGATATCACTGCTTGAGATAACACTGCACATAAAATTATCCGCTCACTTGACTTCTGACAAGATTAACATTTGTTTGTTTTCTCTTGCACCTATTGCACAGATATTACAAAACACATTCAATGGTATCTTTAACAGACCAATAAGAGATGCTCATTATTGGTGTTTACATACACTTTGGGAAGTAGAAATATATTTTTGATGTATCTGACTTATTTACACCAGATACGGTAGGACTGCATTGAGCAGCTATTCCAGCGCAGTCCCACCACAAGGCAAGGCAAGACCAGGAAAAATACCTTGTCTCCTACCTGGCCAGTTCACACCACCATGTTGCTGTGGTGTTCACTGAAAAAAAGTACTTTTTTCAGCTTAGCACAGTGTGAGGCAATCCACCACCTTGTACCATGCTGCAGCCAATAGAACTAAATAAAATGTCACTGTGCGACTTTTCAATAAGGACCAGTCGCTGGTGTGAACTAGCACTTAGCCCCCATTTATAATGACTGCGACTTTGAAATTGTGCGGCTTCATCTGAAATCGCACAATTTAAATGACGGATCAGTAGAGCGACTTTGGGTGTGAATTGGAAGACATCTGTGTGACTTCATGCACAGATGTCTATGCAAGTTGCACCTGAAATTGCCAAAAGTAGTGCAGGAACTACTTTTTCAAATCAGTGCGGCACCGCAAAGTCAGCGTCACACTGATTTGAACAGAGCGATTGCAAGCAATAGACTGCGACTTGTCATGCAATTTGACCTGTCAAATCGCATGACAGGTCGCTCCAATGTGAATGGGGGCTTAGGCTGATTTACTTTAAATATATAATCAGGTGCAGGCAGAATAAGTAAACTGGAATTTGCTTTTTAATATGATTGGATAAATAAAGTGAATAGTCACACAATTCTTTGTATGCCGATTCCTAACTTATTTTAATAAATCAGCCTCTTTATATTGATTTTTCTTTATTCTAACTGTAGAAAAAAACACAGTATCAGTGCACAATATTGCACTTACAAATAGAACTTGGAAGAGCGATAGATGCACCAATCCTAGAAGACGATGTTTCATAAATGTCTGGAGTGTGGTTTCCTTTTATTAGCGTTTTTGTTGTCTTTTCAGATCCCCCTTCTTCTTTCAAAACAATTTCTTCAGGTTTCAACAGGCATTCTGAAGGGAAAGCAGATTTTTCCAAAAATGAATCTGCTTAATTTATAACACACACATATAATACTGTATACTGTATATGTAGTCAAAAACCAAGTAATTTTGTTTTATGAACATTAAAAGCCCTATGTGTTAAATAATGGCCGGTTCACTGCGATTCTGTGCGATTGGCTCAATGTGGCTCAATGAGGGAGATTTACTAAAACTGGAGAGTGCAAAATCTAGTGCCGCTCTGCATAGAAACCAATCAGCTTCCAGGTTTTATTGCCAAAGCTTATTTAACCACTTAAGCCCCAGAAGAATTTGCCCCCTTCCTGACCAGAGCATTTTTTGCGATACGGCACTGCATCGATTTAACTGACAATTGCGCGGCCATGTAACGTTGTACCCAAACAAACTGTATGTCCTTTTTTTTCCCACAAGTAGAGCTTTCTTTTGGTGGCATTTGATCACTTCTGCTGTTTTTATTTGTTGCACTAAAACAAAAAAAGAGCGACAATTTTGAAAAATAAAAAACATTTTTTTTTACTTTATGCTATAATGCATATCCAAAAAAAAAAAAAAATAACAAAAACAAATTTATTCATCTGTTTAGGCCAATATATATTCTTCTACATATTTTTGGTAAAAAAAAATCGCAATAAGCATATATTGATTGGTTTGCAAAAACGTTATAGCGTCTACAAACTATGGTAATAAATTTATGGCGTTTTTATTTATTTATTTTTTTACTAGTAATGGCGGCGATCTGCGATTTTTAGCAGGACTGCAACATTGCAGCGGACAGATCGGACACTTTTGACATTTTTTTGGGACCATTGACATTTATACAGAGGTCAATGCTATAAATGGCCACTGATTACTGTTTAAATGTCACTGGCAGGTAAAGGGTTTACACTAGGGGGCGATTAAAGGGTTAAATGTGTTCCCTGTCAGTGTGTTCTAACTGCGCAGGGACTGGGATGACTGGGGGAGGAAAGGGATCGCTGCTCCCATTTACTGGGAACAGAAGCTCACTCTCCTCTCCCCTGTCAGAACAGTGATCCACTTGTTTACATTCATGAATCCCCATTCTTTCGCTGCTGGGGAGCAATTGCGGGTGGCCGGTGGACATTGAGTCTGCCCCACCTGCTGATTGGCTCCCCCACTAGCCAGTGAGCACACAAGCACGCCTCCATTGGCGCAGGCGCGCCCACAATACACACTCCCATGCCTGCCGTCAGGAGAGCCAATCTGCTGCCACCGTCAAACCATGGCGGCTGGTCGGCAAGTGGTTAACTGCAGTGGGCACACATGGATCAGAATGTATGGACCATGTATGGCCATCTTTACACAAAAGTCGATTGAACAAACAACTTTTGTAGAATACAGCAGTGCTGGCAGGGCCATACACTGCTCGATATTTTGGCTGAGCCAGCAGAAATTGTGCAAAATTCAAGCAGTGTATGGGCAGCTTTAGAATTCCAGAATATAGGAAAAATTAGGGGGTTTCTGGGAGATTTTAAATGTATTCTCTGTGTTCTGTACATACCTGGCCATCCATAAAATTAATAGGGATGTTAGAGGTGACTGTGCATGTAGTGTATAAGCTCATAATAAAAGTTTGTGATAGCTGTCTGGGATTTTCCACATAACAATCAATAAGCCTAAATGCAGCAAAACACAAAGAAATTCCTGCATGATACAACAATATGAAAGAAACATAGCAAAATATCTAAAACAGCGAGAAAGTCTAAAGAGAAGTATGGCCAAAGCTTGTTTGGTCATACTTCTCTTCTGGGTCTCAGGAGTGCATTTACTTGTGCTAAAGTCTGCTGTCGGCTGACGTCACAGAGCCGGTCCAGGCTCTGCAAGGATCCCGAATGTTGGGATCCACCCACAAGCCTGAGCAGCAGCTGGCTCAGCCTCCCAGCACTCCGCTAAGGGCCTGAGTCAGCCAATCCTACCCCCTCCCCAGCCCAGCACACCAGTGAGCACTAGAAGGGCAGTGAAGCCCGAGAACATCTCAGGCTTATAGCCGGCGAGGGACAGCTGCAGCATCAGATCGATGGTTCAGCCATGGAGGTGTGTATGTGTGTTTGTCTTTTTTTGTTAGTCCTGAACTTCTTTAAAATAGCTGTAAGCACATAATGCAAACATATAATTAAAAAAAAGGCCAGCTACTGAGATAAAAAGTATAACAAGAAGAGAAACTGCATGGAACAAATTATTGTGTCATATGACAGAGATTTTAACTCTTACAGATTCTTTTGAATATGAGATGGATAGAAGAAATTCCTAATTCACTGATCAATAATAATTATAGTTTTAAATAAACATTGTCAGTCAACCTTGCTTACCTTCTGTTAGTATTTTTTCTTCCAACTTGCTGATGGACATTTTATCTTTCCAGGTTAAAAAATTGGCAAACTCTACAAAGTTGATCAAACCATCTCTGTCTTCATCACAATATTCAACAAGTAAGTCCAAGACATTAGAGTCTAGATTTAGGCCAAATGTCACACAAGCTTCTTTTAACTCTTCCTTATCAATTTTTCCATCACCGTTCTAAGAGAGATATCATGGTTTTGTTTTTAACAGAAAATAATTATTGGATTATCCTCCCAGCTCCTCAATTAGCCCATTCACAAAATATAAAAAAGAAACATAATATGTATGAATGTGGAATAAAAATACGATAATGACTCATACAGTATCATTGCAGCACCGCTTTTTAGCTGGTAACTATATCAGGATAGAGGACAAAAGAGAGGGATAAAGCATATTCCCCTTTGATGACAAACCTCAAGAATTGACTGAGTTCCCCTTTATATACAGGAGAGAACAGCTCCACCATCTGAGAAGTCAGTACGTGTATGTGATCAGAGAAGGGGGGCTGAACACCAACTCTGCAGTAAGATCAACATGAATTAACAATGACGAAAGTGAAGCTCATTGTGAAAGGATGTCCTCTGACACTATATATAAAAAGTCTCTTTTTCACTTGTAGTTATGTGGCATTGGTTATCTATTTTTTATATTTCTATAGTGCCAACATATTACACAGTACTTTACATTCACACCAGCCCTTGGTCACAAAGGAGGTCACCATGTAATGTTCATGCCATACCAAAGTTGCTTTTGTGAGGAAATCAACTAACCAACCAGCATGCTTTTGGTAGAAACCTAGGGCATACTTAAAGGCTAAGTTCACCTTTAAAAAAATAATAAATGCTCATACTTTTTTAAGAAAATAATTGAGCATTTAGGGCCAATTCACAGCAGGAATTGCACGGGGGCACGCTGCACATGTGATTTGAACCCATTCATTTGAGTGTACTGAAGGCATGCATGCACTACTTTAAAAATTCACTGCAACCAGATTGAATGGTACTTCTGTAGCATGCGATCCGGTGAGGGAAATTCAATAAAGCTGCTACCCCATTTTTTCTGGCGTTAATCCCTCTTGTTAATGTATTGTGCCAAATTCATGAAGCATCTGCAATACTTTTGGCTTTGACACTGACTCGTGCAACAAATTCAGGTAGTTCTAAAATACGTCACTTTTACAATGAGGTGCGATGAATGCACCAAATTCAAAATAAAATACAGACAGTTTGTATGCTATTGTTCGTACAGAGAGAGAACTGGCACAGAAAGGTTTTGTGAAAGTGTCTCATGCGCATTCTAAAAGTGGTACAACATGAGCCAAATTCAAGTACAAGTTCTAGACAGATACATGAATTTGGCGTATGGTGCACCGCTTTTAGAATGCATAAGAGACACTTTCACAAAATCTGTATGCGCCAGTCTTTATGAATTCAAGGGACTGCGTTTGCAATCTGTTTGGGGTGTCATTAACTTAACATTGACATATGCTGTAGATCGCAACTGCTTTGAGTTTTGAACATGGTGTGGGAAACACACATGGAACACCGTGTTCTAGAATGAACAAGTGCTTATTCTTTTTTTCACAGGATCCTGCAAAGCATTTCATCCACAATCAGTGGAACAAGGGTGTAAGGCCAGGCTCCTACAAACTCCTCCTCCAGTTCCCTGCTCGTACCTCTGTACAAGCTTTCAGTTGCAGAGGAAGTGTCAATGTATTAAAAGTGATACAACTACAAGTCTGTCTACCATGCTGGTAGGTGCGTTCGGGGTGTGGAGGTCGCCTAAATACATGTCTAGCATGTAGCAGGTTGCTAAAGTGGAGTTAGCCTTTAACAAACCCACACAAATACAGGAGGAAAATACTAACTCCAAGCAGATAGCACCCGTGTTGGACTTTGAAGCCAGGATCCAGAGTGCTAATCACTTACCACTGTGCTATTCACCATAGCATAATGACAGCATGCCCATTAGAATTGGCAAAAACTGCAGAACCCAAATGTGCAATTCTGGTAGACCCTAAAGCCCCGTATACACGATGCAAATTTCGGACGGAAATTTTCGTATGACGACCGATCTTCCGATTTTCAGACCGTTAGAATGGTGCTTTCGACCGCAGATTTTTTTTTCGGGCGACAAAAGCTGGATGTGCAGACTATAAAGTTTTTGTCGGATGACAGCACAACATCCGATTTTAATTTCATTAGTACGGTTTTCGTCGGAAAAAAACTTACGTGCAAGACTACGCATGCTCAGAAACAAAAAAAATATATACAAAGCTATTCAACACATTACGTCACTTCTGACGTTGAATTCACTTCACTTTCGACATGAGACAAGCATCCAACAAAAAACGGACATTCTGACATCCAAAAATCTAAGCGTGTGTACAAGGCTTTAGCCTCAAAAGTCTTGGACTCTATGAAATACTTGGGACTGAATAACTATGCAATTAACATATCAGCTTTTTAAATTAGCTTTTGTGTTGCGATGACAAATAATATGTGCCTAAATCAAATGCTAAAAATCCCAATTAAATACAACTTAATTTAAGGATGTAACACTAAAATATTTGAGGTGCATACTTGTAAAAAGCATTGCAAACTGATAATATGGAATTATATCTCAATTGAGTTCTGCTTTGACTGTATAAATTAAAAAATTAGGTAGAAGAGAACGTGTATAATGACCTTTCCTTTAACCTCCTTAGAGCTACAGCAAACACCTTCCATTTTTATCCGCTGGAAATGAAGCAGAATCTTCCCTTATTCTCATTAGAGGTTTATTATAATTTAATATTATTTTATGCTTTCTACTGAATGTTTAATCATACTATTCATTGCTTTTGCAATTAATGATCTTAATAATGTATAATTAAACTTGACAGTGAAAAATCTGTGATATTATCTTAAGAATACAAGCAATGAATGATGGATGCGTTACAGTTAAAGCAGCAGCCAACCTTGTCATAATGCCTAAAAGCTTCCAGTAATGAGCCAAAGTGATGATAGTTTGCTCTCTTCAAGTGTTGCTGAACAGATGCCAGGATGGCTCTCTGCCTGTCTTTACCACGCAAGAAGTCTTTGGGTGCTCTATTGTGAAGAATATCACCCACTCCTGGTGGAAGAGAAAAAAAGTAGTTTTTATTTTGTTTGCAATTATTAAGCACATATTTATGTTTCATTGCAGTCATTTTTAAAGCCTATAAACAGTTTGCATACATTTGGCAATATCAAATGATACAAGTTTATTTACATGGTTGCCACTCCTGAAATAAGTGGCATCAAAAGGAAACTATAATGGCTTTAGCTCAAATGTGTATAAAATGTATACAGTATGTTACATTTTTATATAATGCATTCTTTTACTACTTATGAAAATTCTGTATATTACAAGAACACAGATTAATACACCTATTATACTAGTTACATTATACTAGTGTCACAAAGTTTTATAAGTTTTCTGAACAGAAACTGTAACAAAAGCTGTTTGACTTCTGACTCTCTCTAACTGAATATTCATGCAACCATATCAATACAGTAAGTCTGGGTACACATGTATCAAAATTCCTGCTGAGCCAGCCAAATTTCAATCTGTGTGTAGCCCTCTCTGTTCAAAAGAAGCCGATCATTAGACATTAGATCACTCTATCAAACGCCCCTGCTGGAAAACCAGCATTTAAACAACCGCTGCAGCTGCTGGCTGTAAATGTAGATGTGAAAAATTTGTATTGCATTTTCAGGCTGATTTGACATTAAACTTTTAAGCTCAATATGTGTATCTGTTTTTGCGGCTATTTAGATTTGTTTCAACAACTATGATATATAATTAGATACCTAGTAATAAGTATCTTACTTTTATATTCTGTCTAAAGTGCTGCACTGGAAAACATCATTTAAAAACATGTAATTCAGAAATATATCCAAAAAAAGACAAATATATTACCATGTTTTTCAGGGCGAAGAAGAATACCAAAAGTGTGATCAGCAGGAACATTCAAAGTATCTGCAATACTATGGAAAATACAGGAAACCATTAAAATAAAGTAAAAATACCAGCCCTATAGAATAGTACAATATACAGTACAAACTAACTCTAGTTTAGGGCAGAGTAGGCTTTTAAAATTAATAACAGGGGCAGATCAGGATAGCCGAGTTGTAATGGGGAGTCTGTAACACTGAAAGGTCAGGCAAAAGCGTAGTCTAGAAAAAGAAGACAAAAGGAAGGCACGCACACCTAGTGCATTACCAGAGATATTTAATAAATGTAAAAAAGTTTACAAGTGGATACTCAAAGTGACATCTCTCAATAAGCCATAAAAATACACTGCGTAGTAAGATGCGGAACACAGCGAAGGGTCAAAGCTGACGCGTGTCAGGGGCGTGCCCCCTTCCTCAGAGCTTAGGGAGGTATGCCCCCGAAACGCATCAACTTTTACCCTTCGCTGTGTTCTGCATCTTACCATGCAGTGTATTTTTATGGCTTATTGAGAGATGTAACTTTGTGAGTATCCACTTATAAACCTTTTTAATGTTTATTAAATGTCTCTGGTAATGCACTAGGTGTGTGTGCCTTCCTTTTGTCTTGTTTTTCCATTTTTTTATCAGATTACCCCATCTGAGGAGGGCAGCATCTGCCTTGTCTTGAAACATTGATGTCCTGATTGCTTTTTACTATGGAGGACTTTTAGTGCTGGAAGTGATTTTTTTTTGTATTTTTAAAAGCATAGTCTAGGTAAACCAGGTCACACACGTGTAGATCAGACTTGAAACAATACAGAATCAGCAGCAAGGAAGAGCATAGTCAAAACAAGCCAAGTCATACACAAGTAGATCAGAGTCCAAATGGTAGGGAATCAGCAGCGAGGAAGAGCAGAATCAGAACAAGCAGGGTCATACACAGGGTTCTCAGAGAAGAGATCAGCTGGGTCCAGCAGGAGCACACAAAGGTGGCTATGCTATCACCAGCACTGGTGGTGTTTTGTCACAGGTGTTTTAACCACTTCAACACTGGGCTAATTCTGATACTTCTCACATATATATATAAAGATCTACACTTTTTTTGCTAGAATTTTACTGAGAACCCCAAAACATTGTATATGAGGCCCTAGAGCTGTGGTTCTCAACTCCTGTCCTCAGGACCCACCAACAGGCCAGATTTTAACCACTTGACCACAGGGCACTTAAACCCCCTTCCTAACCAGACACATTTTCAGCTTTCAGTGCTCTCACATTTTGAATGACAATTACTCAGTCATACTACACTGTACCCATATGAAATTTTTGTCCTTTTTTTCACACAAATAGAGCTTTCTTTTGGTGGTATTTAATCACCGTTGGGGTTTTTATTTTTGGGTAATAAATGGAAAAGGCCCGAAAATGTTGTTAAAAAAATGCATTTTTCTTTGTTTCTGTTATAAAATTTTGCAAATTAGTAATTTTTCTTCATAAATTTTGGCCAAAATTTATACTGCTATATATCTTTGGTAAAAATAACCGTATACCCATGTCACATCATACTGACTCATTAACAGTAAGTTTTACACTCTCGTGACTTTCGACTTTTACACAGACCAATCCTTCCCCCAAATTCACGGGACACCAGTTCACCAATTTTAGACCGGACAACCACCCAGGACTCCTGTCCTCAACTCTTGGTGTCGAGATCCCGGAGTATATGTTACAAAACCCCAAGAGTCATTTTAAGATCGTTTTTTTCACATCTAGAAATATATATATACACTCTTCATAGTCTTAATCGGGTCACAACTTCACCAATTTTGTGGACACTGTTTTG
>BLSH010311756.1:1276638-1308924 GCA_018402905.1 Glandirana rugosa
CGAACGGGCTCGGTTCAGTGTCGAAACTCATAGGTAAGTCTGTGTCTCGGCGCCGGGCCGGGGGGGGGAGGACTAACCGATCGACTGAAACTTCTGTAGTTACCCTCGGTTATCACGGTGACGACACAGAGTGGGTTAGTCTTCCCTCTCAGAGCCTACCGGCTATGTGAGCATCTGTAGCGACCTGTCTCTACCCCGAGTCTATTCATAATGTTAAATTCTATTTTTTTTGGAAGACTGAAATGTAGGGGAAATTAACTATTTTTGGAGATTGTTTTACTGACAACAGGTAATCATCACCTATCAGTAAACATCACCTGTAAAAGTCTCACACATGTGGTATTGCCATACTCAGGAGGAGTAGCAGAATGTATTTTGGGGTGTCATTTTGCTATGTACATGCTATGTGTTGGAAATATCATATAAATGGACAACAGTCATTTTGTTAGAGGTTTTTATCAATTAAAGGGGATGTAAAGTCAGAAGGTTTTTTTTATCTTAAATTGTAATACTTATCTGAGCCCCATCTCTGTCCAGCGATGTCTACGAGTGTATCGGCCATCCGAGACTCTCCCTTCTGATTGGGTGAGACACAGCAGTGGCACTATTGGCTCCCATTGATGTCTTCAAAGTCAGCTAGCCAATCAGGAGGGGGGGGGCCGGGCCGCGGCTCTGTGTCTGAATGGATACTCAAAGCTGTGACTTGGCTCGGGCAAGCTGCTTGCTGTGGGGGCATTCAATAGGAGGGAGGGGTCAGGAGCACAGAACAGGGACCCGAGAAGAGGAGGATCTGGGCTGCTCTGTGCAAATCCACTGCACAGAGCAGGTAAGTATAACATGCATGTTATTTTTATAGGAAAAAACACAAGACTTTACAATCATGTTAAGGGTCAGATAGTGAATAGAGTAGTAAATAGTACTTATCTGCATCCCCCCATCTCTTGATTGCAAGTCCAACTGTGCTCCACTTCTAAAATGTACAACCAACTTCAATATACCTCCTATTCTACATATTAGGTCTGTGAAGCACAGAGATGTTGCCAACCAGACATGACATGCTTAAGCTGCCTGTAGGTCGTAGCAAGGAATATTATCAGGGCCGTGGCTAGAAGATTTGGGGTGTGAGAAATTAATTGCTTCCAATTACCCAAGGTGTCTTCTACCCTCCCAGCTCTCTACCCATCCATTTTTAAGTAAACTGAATATAATCTGTGAAATTCTTTGTAAATATGTACCTACTAATTTTTTTGTGCACACCAAGCTGTGAAAAAAAACTGGTAATTTTCAGTATGACATATTTTTAATTGTTTTTTACTCACCCACATCATAATCATTATGTGTGACCACATAAATCTCATGTCCTTTGCGTGCTTCCTCCTCTATGTCTTGCTTGCCTTTAGATGGATTAATAAGTACCCCCGCTGATAAACCTGAACTCGAAATAGTCAAATAATGTAATTCATTTAAAATGTATGTAAATATTCAAATAGCATAGTTGTTCATTTGTAAAGACAATAATAAATAACAATAACCAAGTAATGATTACCAACCTCTTTCATACTTCCTTCCAAATGTAATTTCACTAACATTTATAGTGGGTGGAAACGCTGTTGTCTGGTCATGTGATTTCCCAAGTGGTGTTCGTCTATGACTAGAATATAATGACTCTCGCTTCTCAATTAATTTTTGCTGGAACAGTGGTTTTGATGGAACATTTATTAATGAACCAGCCTGCATGAAGGAAGGGATGGGGTGAATGACATATACATAAATATATACAAATATACATTTTGTAGGATGAAGGACCAACTACAAATTAACAAAAGCTAAAACATTGCTTCTATCATACAATGCATATGCCGCAGATAAAGGGCCAGACAAGTAACAGATATAACAGCTATGGTTCTAAAAAAAGATTAAATATAAATTGTACAAAATATGAATCTGGTTTATTGCTTTACTTATTTCCCCTTTTTCTATAGCACTGATATGCTATGCATCTATTTACAGAGTACACTCTCATTCACACCAATCCCTGCCTCAAAGAAGATTTCAAACTAATATTCCTATCACAGACATACACACGTACTGGGGCCAGTTTTGTGAAACCTAACTTATCTACCAGCATGTTTTTAGAAGAGAATCCTCACAAAAATGAAGAGAACATATAACCTCCACCCAGACATGTCTTGCATTCAAGACCCCAGTGCTGTAAGCCTTGTGTGCTATCCACTTTGCCACTTTATATGCACACTAAAACTGTGAATAATTTAACTAAAGTACAGAATGCTGGAAACTGTATGCATTAATAGGCTTGTAAAACTCTAAAATATATTTTCAGGGCTGTTTTAGCCAAACAATGCACGATGTCCACCAATCCAGGGCCATTTCTAGCTCTGGGAAAGACTCCATTAATACCAGCCCACTAAGTCTGAGAGGTGAGGAAAATCCTTTATTTGATAATTTGGTTTTCCAGCGTTTTTGTCTAAGTATGTGTAATACAGATGAGCTCATGGTTCAGTCTGAACACATGTTTGGACCAAACTTTGCTTGTTTGGGTGCTTGTTTGAACACTGGACTTTCAGCCTGTCCAGCAGAAACCCAACATCATATATAATAGCAAGTTTAGAAAGTTTTTCTCCCCCTACTATATATGACAGCTTCCTTTGTCCAATGTCAAGGTTGTTGAAGAGGAACTCCAGGCAAACCTGCTAAGTTGTGAAAAATACATTTCCATGCCTTTAAAATAGTGCTAATCCTATTATAGAAATGTCCTACTTATAAACATTTGTCTTTCTATGTAAAATGTGCCTGTGTTCATACTTACTGGCGTCCTATCTGCAGCCATCTCAACTGTGGGTAAATGAAGCCCGGGCTGCTCTGTTCCGGTATATTTCCTTTGTTGCTCCGCCCCGCGAGCCTGTAATCTCGTGCATGCGCTGTAAAGCCTTGGCTGCGCCTGTGCACTAAACATAGCGCAGATCTTGCTCCCTCTGAGGCGAGCTTTCATCTCTGCCCTCAAGCCCACCCCCAGCTTGCCTCAATCCCGCCTCCAGCCTGCTTCAATCCCGCCTCCAGCCCTCCATCAGCACGCTTCCAGCTCTCCCCTCACAGCGATCTCACCAACCCGGGAATCTGTGATCTGACTACAGGATGTTACGTCAATCGCCTAGGCGAATGACACTGGGGAAAGAGAGGAAGCACAGAAAAAGGTATTTAGACACAGAAAAATGCACTTTTATTTTCCATTTCTAGCAAAGGAGGGGTAAACCATGCAAACAAAGCCATGTATATAAAATGACTGGAGTTCCGCTTTAAAGAAGTGGTGTAAATAAAGTGGTCGGGGATTGTTAAAAAGAAACGCATGCAGTTCCCATTAATAAATTATACCAGGAAGGAACCCCATGCAGAAAAATAAGGTAGGGATCCCCCAAACTCCACATGGGGATTCCTGTGACATAATTGACTGGTCATGTCCATGTTCGGTCAATGATGTCACCCGAGATACCCTGCCCCATTGTTTATACTTAGCTGTTATGCACCAGAGCTGTAATTTGCAGTCATAGGTATTAAATTGTGTCAACGTTTGGCAGCTTTTTTCTTTCATCAGGTCGCTGGGCTTCATTCGTCATGTATGACATGAATATACTGAACATCACTAAACAATCTGATTTGCTGTGGATTTATATGTACCCCTTATTCATTCATTGCTAAAAGGGGCTTCTACTCTCTAATAAGCATTCCATCGGTTTTGGGGAAGAAGTCCAACAACATGAGAACAGGGTGCTATGCCAGAAGGGTCTCACAAGGTACCTCCCCCTCCATGTTGAGGGCATGTGACTTGGTATAGTTCTGAGGGTGGGGGCACAGACCCCCCCCCCCTTTTCCCCTTTCCTGTTCTGTCAGGCTAAATGCTTAGATAAGGGTCTGTGGTGAGTTTTGGGGGAAACTCATTTTTTTTTGTAGATAGGATTCCTCCTTAAAACCCACATCAGACCCAAAAGGGAGATGGGTAGTTCACCTTCAAACATATACCAGACCAGAGTCCCTAATTTTCAGGGAGAACCCCGTGCTGGTTTTTGTGGGGTGTCCCTCTTTAACAGACCCTTTCTAGACTGAGTGCACCTGCAAATATTCAAGAACCTTCCTTCAGTGCAATGAGGTAATTTCCTTATTCTAAAAGGAAGTTTCATGATTCTGGCATTCTGGCATGTAAATGTGGCCAGTTTTGCAAAAAAAGTCTGTAAACAGGTATCAAGATTTGAGGTCTTCCAAAGTGGGGGATTGTTACTTAGACTTAAAATACTAGGCCATAATTTGCTTAAATCAATGCCTTTCTTGACCTTTGGCAAGACTGAGATGAGAGATGAGAGAGAGAAAGAAAGAAAGAGAGAGAGAGAGAAAGAAGAGAAAAAGAAACGTACATGCTTTGTAAAAATTGTAGTTTCAAAATCATTTGGTAGCACAAGTTCCATGCATTCTGAATGGCATCCCAACGCTACTTGTAAATGCAATTGCATTGCAGCACAACAAACATCGACATGCACTGAGCTACTAATAATACTCCATGCCCCCTTTTTTGGTGCTTTAAGACAGGTGGTTCAAATCTCAGCCGGTTCAGCAAAACCAGCCAAGATTTGAAGCATGTATGGGCGGCCTGAATGTGCCCAAGTTGATAGCTCAATCAACTTGGGTACAACCAGCCAGCTGGATTTTACATGCGATTATTGCTAGCACAGTGTGGTCCGTGGGAGGGATTCCGCTGTCTACACTGTCTGTGTTGATGGGGGAATCAAGCAAATTTCTTCCCTGCCAACCCAAAATGAATGAGCTAGCATGCTAATGCAGCACCACAGCATTGGTGCAATGTGGTGGCACTCATGCAGCAAAGCATAACATGTGGCAACACACTTGACATGCACCGCAATGCCACAAATACTGCATCCATTTTTTATTTTTTTTCGAGTATTAGGCAGTCGGGTCAAATGGACTGCAATAACACATTGGGGCACTTGTACTAACACAGCTCAACAGGGTGAACATAAAATGAAGCTAGTAGCTTTCATTCTATATTTGGTATTCACATGCATTTTTGAGGTAGGTGGAAGGCAGAGATGGGATGGAAGTCCATCCATCAGATGTCTGCCCTGGGTTTTCCAATGTCTAATGGCACTCTTGATTACTTGCAGAGATTTAAAGAATTGCAGTCTAAACAAAATCGTTTTTACAGTAAATGTTGTACTTTAGGGTTTTAAACTGTGATATGTTGGGGAACTTAGCTCAGTGGTATAAGCATTTTTAGAGAGTCCATGCCAGTCTGAACTGTGGTTTGGGGAATGTTGGACCACTTTCATTAAACAAAAGCAAAATTCAAATACTGTTTCCCACGCAGAGGTTTCCACTGTCAAAACACAAAATTAAAAATAATACCAAGCCACCTACAGTATCTCACAAAAGTGACTACACCCCTCACATTTTTGTAAATATTTTATTGTATCTTTTTATGTGACAACACTGAAGAAATTACACTTTGCTACAATGTAAAGTAGTGAGTGTACAGCAAGTATAACAGTGTAAATCTGCTGTTCCCGCAAAATAACTCCGCACATGGCCATTAATGTCTAAACTGCTAGCAACAAAAGTGAGTACACCCCTAAGTGAAAATGTCCAAATTGGGCCCAATTAGCCATTTTCCTTCCCCGGTGTCATGCAACTCATTAGTGTTACAAGGTTCAGGTGTGAATGGGGTAAATTTGGTGTTATCACTCTCACTCTCTCATACTGGTCACTGGAAGTTAAACATGGCACCTCATGGCAAAGAACTCTCTGAGGATCTAAACCCTATTGAGCATCTGTGGGGCATCCTCAAGCGGAAGGTGGAGGAGCGCAAGGTCTCTAACCTCCACCAGCTCTGTGATGTCATCATGGAGGAGTGGAAGAGGACTCCAGTGGCAACCTGTGATGCTCTGGTGAATTCCATGCCCAAGAGGGTTAAGTCAATGCTGCAAAATAATGGTGGCCACACAAAAGAATGACACTTTGGGCCCAATTTGGACATTTTCACTTTGGGGTGTATTCACTTTTTTGCCAGCGGTTTAGACATTAATGGCTGTGTGTTGAGTTATTTTGAGGGAACAGCAAATTTACACTGTTATTCAAACTGTATGCTCACTACTTTACATTGTAGCAAAGTGTCATTTCTTCAGTGTTGTCACATGAAAAGATATAATAAAATATTTACAAAAATGTGAGGGGTGTATGCACTTTTGTGAGATACTGCATCTCTCTCTTCAGCACTCTCAACTGTTTCAGTTGCAGCACTGTGCTGCATGGGCCCATTCACTGGCTCTCGATAGGGGAACTCCTAAAACCCCAGGGTTCTCTAACTCCTCTGAGACTTCCAGATACCTTCAGTCCCCTGGACTTGCCTAGTCATCTAAGCTCTTTCAGTCTGCCAGACTCACTTAGCTGTCTTGACTCTCTTAGTCCTATGGAGAAGGAATCTCTTCTCTAGCATGGAGTGCTGTTTCATGTGTGGAGCGCACCTGTCTCCTAACGGGAGCCCTAAACTATGGTCAGGTCATTTATTATAAGGACTGGGCACAGCTGTACTCACAGTCTGCTTGTCTCCTGCAAGACCTGGACACTGGGTGGAGATTTCCTCCCTCCCAAAAATCTTCAAAATCTCCAAATTTTGGAATCCAACCTGGACATACCAAAACCCATAGAAAGTTGAAAAACCTTTTCCAATAAGAATAAATATTCTGCACTCGCCCCGCACTCTACATATGTTAGAACCCTGTGTCATATCTATGTCCCTTTTCAGAGTGGCAGGGCCTTGCCCTGTCACAAAACCAATAGTAATTTTGTCCCTTTTTCTAAACTCGAGAGGCCTATCAAATACCTGATCTCCCAAACCAAGCAGCAACTGTTATTTTACATCTGTGTTCTCCCTACATTAAATAACTGGTTGACTGTGGGATGCAAACTGTGTTTCTAGCTACCTTCACCATTGTAAATGATGAGATTTTCTAGAGGAGATGTAGCAACACCCATAAAACCCACAAACAGTAATGCTGGCCATGAATTTAGCAATTTTGTGGCAATTTTGAAAGCTTTCAATCAGGTTTCAATAGAAAAAATCTGATCACTTGGAATTGGAACATTTCACAGTAATTCGACATCCAGTTTGTTCAAAGCAACCAATAAAGACCTGCTCCAGTGAGATGATATGATGGATGCTTAAACGTATGCAGTAACGACCATGGGGAGTACTCAGTTCTAGTGAATTTTCATGTATATAATTTCAAAATTACATGCATGCACTGCTTTTGCTTTTAGTATATCAGAGCAAGATATTCCTGCAGCATTGCCTTAGGTCAGTGTCCCAGCTTACAACCTTCATTAAAAAGGCCCTTACGTTTTTTCCAAAGCAAAAGATGTACAGTACTTTCTCGGAAAATACATTAGGGTTATTTCATGTTACCAGGTTAGATGTAAACAGTACTCAGCAGAGAAAAATGTGAAAGAAAATATTCCTTTCACTGTGTGTGGATCAGCTCATGATCACAGCAATCTTTCTAAAGGCATACATCTATTTTTAATCAGGAGATACTGTATATTATGTGGAATGCTACATTTGTCATTTTAAATTTTGCATATCCATAATATATGTTACATCAAGATGCAAAACTGTCTTTACATATATAGGATCATATCATTAGTTTTTAAATAAAATAAATGTCTAACTTCAGAACAACTTCAAGAGACAGGGCTTGTCTATGTCCAGCTTAAAAATAAACATTTGTACAATATATACAGTTACTTACACTAAGTGATGGGTAGGTGTTCACACCATGCACTAGGTAATTCTCCACATCAGGATCATTTGCTTTGCCATAGAATACAGTCCTAGCACCAGGTTTGGAGCGTCTGGTGTTAAGGAATTTCTGGACAACAGGTGGGGTTGAAGACTGTAACAGCAAATGCAACAAAAAATATTAGCACTATACCATGACATATTGTACTACATTTTGTATAACACTGTTTCATAAACTATAAGTGTACCACTAGTGATAATTAGTGATGAGCAAAGCAGGCAAAATTCTATTTTCTGCACTTTCGCTGAACGCATCAGGAATTTCACAAAAACTGAATCCCATGGAAGTCTGTTGGAGCCAAATTGTGTTATCTGGCCTTTTTTTATGACTGATGTGCACTTTTTAAAACAATTTTGAAATACTGTGCAGCAGACCTTATGTCAGTGGGTTTTTTTTTAACCACTAACATAAGGCCTTTCATGGAAAAAGTGCTGCCTGCAGCTGGTCAGCTGGGAGAGCACAATGCTGATACCAAACCTCTCCAACTTTTGGAGAGGGACACCTATTGGCAAAAGTATGTAGGCATAGGACACACACACTGCCGTGCCCCCTTAACCACTTACCCTCCGGAAGATTTACACCCCTTCATGACCAGGCCATTTTTTGCGATAGGGCACTGCGTTACTTTAACTGACTAGTGAACGGCCATGTGACGCTGTACCCAAGTAAAATTTATGTCCCTTTCTTCCCACAAATAGAGCTTTCTTTTGGTGTATTTGATCACCTCTGTGGTTTTTATTTTTTGGGCTATAAACAAAATAAAACCGACAATTTTGAAAAAAATAAAACAATATTTCTTACTTTCTGCTATAAAACATATCCAATAAAAAAAATGGAAAAAAATCAAATGCCTTCATCAATTTAGGCCAATATATATTCCGCTACATGTTTTTGGTAAAAAAATAAGCATATATTGATTGGTTTGTGCAAAAGCTATAGCGTCTACAAACTACAGGATAGATTTATGGAATTTTTATTTTTTAATTCTTTTTGACTAGTAATGGCAGTGATCAGTGACTTATAGCAGGACTGTGACATTGCTGCGGACAAATCGGACACTAAGAGTCGGTTTTTGGGGACCAGTGACACCAATACAGTGATCAGTGCTAAAAAATATGCACAGTCACTGTACAAATGACATTGGCAGGGAAGGGGTTAAAATCAGGGCCGATCAAAGGTTTAAATGTGTTCCTAGGGAGTGCTTGCTAACTGTGTGGGAGGGCAGAGATCCATGTTCCTGCTTTGTAGAAACACAGGATCACAGCCTCCCCTTCTAACAAAACGGTCATCTGCTTTGTTTACATATGCACATCGCTGTTCTGCCTGTCTCCCAAACAATTGGTGGGTAGCAGTGGACATTGCATCCGATGGACCTGCTGATTGGCTCCGGCTGTGCCCAATCACAGCGGGAGCGCGTCGCCGGTGATGCACATGAACGCCCCAGACCCGGAAGTGCAGGATCATGTACAGGTACGTGATCCTGTGCAGAGGAGCCGTCTTGCTGCCGTATATATACAGTATACAGTCAGCAAGAGGTTAACCACTTCCCTACCGCCGTATGCAGAACGATGGTTGGGAATTGGTTGAGTTATCCTGACTGGGCGTCATATGACGTCCAGCAGGATAACATGCCGGTTCGCGCCAGGGGGACGTGCATCGCGGCGATCGGTGGTGTGGGGTGGTCAATCTGAAACCCCGCATTACCAACTTCAGTAAAGCGCTTCCATCTAAAGCACTTTACCCTGTGATCAGCCGTGACCAATCACAACTGGTCACAGTGTAAAGAGGAAGAGCCGTTTATCGGCTTTTCCTGTACTCGGGTCTGCAGACCTGAGTAGAGGAGAGCCAATCAGCTGCTCTTCTGACAGGGGGGGTCTGTGCTGATTGTTTATCAGCACAGCCACCCCTTGGATTGCCACCCTAGACCACCAGGGAGCCTGCCCAGGGACCACCAGTGATATGCCTACCCAGGACCACCAGGGAGCCGCCCAGGGACCACCAGGAAGCCGATCCTGACCACCAGGGAGACAACCCTAGACCACCAGGTAAGGGGCACAGTGCCCAACATGGATGGCACTCAGTGCCACCTTCAGATGCCACCCTAGACCACCAGGGAAATGGCCCCTATCATTGCATTTGTCACATGCTGCCCACCAGTGCCCCTATCAGTGCATACCAGTGCCACCTATCAGTGCCACCTACCAGTGCCACCTATCAGTGCCACCTACCAGTGCCACCTATCAGTGCCAATCAGTGCCGTCTATGAGTGCCCATCAGTGCCACTTATCAGTGCCCATCAGTGCTGCATATCAGTGCCCATCAGTGCTGCATATCAGTGCCACCTATCAGTGCCCACCAGTGCTGCTTATCAGTGACGCCTATCAGTGCCCACCATTGCTGCATATAAGTGCCCCCTCATCAGTGTCCGTCAATATAGCCTCATCAGTGCCCGTCAGTGTAGCCTCATCAGTGCCTGTCAGTGATGGAGAAAATGTACTCATTTACAAAGTTTTGTGACAGAAATAGAGAAAAAAACTTTTTTTTTCAACATTTTCAGTCTTTTTTCAGTAGCCCAAAAAATAAAAACCGCAGAGGTGATCAAATACCACCAAAAGAAAGCTCTATTTGTGGGAACAAAATGATAAAAATTTTGTTTGGGTACAGCGTCGCACGACCACGCAATTGTCATTCAAAACCCAACAGCATTGAAAGCGGAAAATTGGTCTGGTAGGAAAGTGTTCTAAGTGCCTGTTATTGAAGTGGTTAAAGGAGAATTATACAAAAAAAAGATCAGTTAAACCCACAAGTGCTTTTTTTTACCACTACTTTTCCTTTATACTGGCTTTTTAAATTGCAGCGGAAAATGGATAAAAGGTTTAGCTCTGGGAAACACTTTTTGAAAGATAAATAGTGCATTTATATACAATTATATAGTTCAGACCAAAAAGAGGAACAAATGAGGAACAGAGGGACTTTGTTCCTAATCAGGAACAGGCATTAAAAATCAGGGGCAGTTGGGAGCTATGCAATACCATTGGATATATGTGAAACTGTTTGCATGTATTCAGTGGACATTTTGGACTAACTGGAGGCTGGCAGTTTATTTGGGTGGGACATGCAGTAATAATTTTATTTATTTCAGGTACTTGTATAGCACCATCAATTTACGCAGCGCTTTACATATATATTGTACATTCACATCAGTCCCTGCCCTCAAGGAGCTTACAATCTAAGGTCCTTACTCACATTTATACATATACTAATACACATACTAGGGCCAATTTAGACAGGATCCAATTAACCTACCAGCATGTCTTTGGAGTGTGGGAGGAAACCAGAGTACCCGAAGGAAACCCACGCAGGCATAGGCAGAACATGCAAACTCCAGGCGGGTAGTGTCGTGGTTGGGATTGGAACCAGTGACCCTTGTGCTACTAGGTGAAAGTGCTATCCACTACACCACTGTGCTGCTCAAATTAGTAAAACTACAGGCAGGAGTAACATTTTATAAAGGTTGAGATTGGCGATTCACAATTCTACAAAAATTATATTTTTTTAGCCTCTGTTAGTACAAATCCCAACATTATAAGGTGAAAATATCCTGGCAGTAGCTGCAGAAAAAAAGACAGGACGCAGAAAAGAACATTTTTGCAGCGTCTGTTAAAATTAGATCACAGAATAATGATTTGTCACATTTTGCAGCATTACAGGAAAAGTACAACTGGATCTTGCAGTAGTCCCTCAAGTAGGATCCACTCTGACCAATGCCTCTGAAAACCAGAACTTCAGCCTTCAAGTTGACATGGAATTACGGCAGAAGCATACACAGCCAGGGAGATCATATATTCATGAACAGGGGCGTTGCTAGGTCTACAAAAGATCTGGGGCTAGAGCCCATAGCAGCAAAGTAAAGAAAGTCATATGCTTGAGTGGGCATACACATGTATACAATATACATGTATGTGTGTGTGTGTGTGTATATATATATATATATATATATAGTTACATACCTGAGTGTGGATTCCCCTTACATCAGGGTCCCCAGAGAGACATACCTGCTAATTGCAGAACTGCACACACCCGGTAAGAGACTCGGGGCTATGGGCCCCAGACTCGGGGCCGTAGCCCCAATAGCCACCCCCTAGGAACGCTCCTGTTCATGAACAACCTAGTGGTTTAAATTTAACCTTTCAAGATATTTACATAAAGTAGAAGCTTTCTGGAAGGGGATACCTTTATGAAAAGCTTGATGTAAAATTTCAAGTATCCCCAGCTCTGTCTGACTTATTGCAACTAGCTTTTCAACTTTGGTGATATAATTGCTATACATCTTCATGGATGTCAGAATGCAAATTTTTCTACATGGCTTACTTGCAGCTACAGGCAGTTTACATAAATTCTTAGAGACATTGAGGGCTGAAGAATCCCTTACATACCTATGGGGCATTATAAAAAGGATTCAGAAGACACAGCTTACTGTGCCTGCCCGATGAACACATGAATGTTGCAACACTAACCAGGCAGCTATAAAGACATTCTGTGAGAACTGAGCCTAAGGTGTGTGGTGTTGTGATGTTCCAGTGTGGAGATGGCTTTGGGGAGAATGTATTACTCACTATGCATAAAATGAGGCCATTATCACACTTTCATATGTAAAATTAGCTTTGCTGAGACATGTACTTTCACTGTAGGCTGTAGCAATGGAGCTAATAACTCTGTATGCACTTTGTAAATCATATATAGTACATTTAAAATCAAGACATGTCGAAGTATGGCCTCATTTCACATAATACTTGTTAAAATAAATAACTAAAGACATATATATATATACTATAAGTAGAGCCTTAGTCTGTACACCATGCTGTTGAACATCATCACATACTTGTGGACTGGCCCAGGGTGTGCTATACATCATATACTGCAGGCAACCCATGTCTGCAAAGTATGCCATATGTTACATAACTAAGACTGCCAAATCTATACACTGTGCCACAAGTCACACACTGCTCCAATCTGTATACAGTGCAGTGTGCTACATAACATGGTATGCTATGCTAAAGTTTACATAGTCCAGATAATACAAATGGGTATACTGTATTGTACGTCCCATACTCCAGGCTACCTCAGTTTGTCTAGAGTACATCACATACTCTAGAATGCCCTGCACTATAGACCATACCAGTTTATACACTTTGCTAAAAGGCACATTCTAAAGGCTCATTCCAGTCTGTACAGTGTGCTGAACCCCATATAATACAAATTAACCACTGTTTGTTTTATGTATGCCACATACTCTGAAGGACCCTACCTACACATATTGTATACTGCCTAATTCTGTACACTCTGCTGTACACCACATACCACTGTCCACCCAGCCTGTCCATTGTACTATACAATGCATACTCCAAACCTCCCAACCAGTACCATGTTCTGAATTCATACTGTACTATGCACTGCCCCACCTTAGTCTGTACGCTTTGCTGGCCTATACATATCCTAGACTGCAACAGTCTGTTTACGGTGGTGTACATCACCTACTATGGATTACTCCAGTCTCTGCAGTCTGCTTTGTCATATATTCCAGACTGCCCCAGTCTGTATGGTGTGCTGTAGGTCACATACTCTGATAAACCCTAGCCTGTATTCTTTGCTATATGTTACATACTTCAAACTGCCCCATTATGTGCATTTGCTGTATGTTACATGTTCTGGATCACATTTGTCTTCATGCAATTGTAGCCATATGCTCCCTTAAGAGTGGCTGAAAGTTGTGGTCCACCTGCTGTCAATTACATGAATTCCACGCATCTTAAGTCACTGAACAGGCCGGTACTTTGTTTTTGTTGTTTTCTTTAGGGGTTTGAACTTGGATAGGGATTAGGGATGACTGTGGGTTGCCCAGTAATTGAACATAGGACATACTATGTACACCTCTGGTATATACACTTCTTCTCCTCCAGCACACTACTTGCTGACCATTACACTTCTCCTGTACTTCTCTCCAGTACACTACTTGCTGAACGTTACACCTGCTCTCCTGGTCCGAAGGGAAATTTATCAGACCTCTACAATACTTCTTCTTCATCCAAGGCCTCAGGACTACCCTTTGTGGGTGAGAGCTGTAGGTTTCTCTCACTGAAACCAGACAGCCTCTCTTGTGTAGCAAAGTACGTTGTTGCTAGCTTGCTTTGGATGAACTACTACTCCCAACCCATCCTTCAGACCCATCCGGTTTGTCCTGCACTCTCCTTCCCCTTGCTTCCTCCTGGCTTCCACAGACTACTCTCTCTCTCCCAGACTGTCCCAGCCATCTCCTCCAACTCCCAGCGGCTGCCACTCACCGACTTATTGGTGGATTCCTTTAAAGAGTCTCCTTCCATTGTAGACCTCAGCCGCTCTCCTGCTTCTCCTGTGCCACTCCAGGAGCCGACTCCCGCTCCTGGCTGCACCCAAGGGGGGATCCCCTCCTGGGCGAGGTTGCTCCGCAGCTCCTGACTACATCCTCACTCTTCCACCCGAACTCTCGTGACACCTGCTAGCAGATTTCTGTATTTAACGAGGCCTGTCCCTGGCCGATCCAACCGCTGGATTGGTCAGAGCTCCTTGTCATACATCAGCATTTGACACCTCCTCCTCCATCCCCCTTTCCAGAACTTCCCAAGCTCAAGGGGGAGGAATCTCCAAGGGGTGTTCCTTCCCTCTATCTCCAGCCCTTCCCTGAGCTACTCTCCTAGCCCAGATCAAAACATTCAGGCCTACATCTACAGTCAGGCCTGACTAGACTTTTCCTTTCCTATTAAAAATCTACAAAAGTAAAGCACCTATACTATGGGGGCGCTACACAATGTTGCATGTCATACTCCCAACTGCTCTAGTTTATAGACTGGCGTAAGTCACCCAATACAGTCTATATGCTAAGCTGTACATCTAGACTGCCCAATTATGTACACTGCTGAATGTTAGATACTTTGTTTCACCCTACATTGTATAGTATGCTGTGTTGTACATCACATACTTCTGGTCACACTACTCCACTGTTCTGTACCCTGTGCTCTATGTAGGGGGTCCCCAACCACCAGGCCATGGTCTCCCAAGCAGCCAGGCCGGCGAACGGGTGATCGGGCAGAGAGATGGCGTCATCTCTCACCGCCCGTCCTCACTCTGGGAGCCAGCAAATGCGCATGTGCTAAAAATCTAAGGAGAGACTGCAAGAAGCCTCTTTCTCTGCTGTCACTGTTGCCTGCCACCAAATTGCCATTACAATTAAAAAGTGACAAGCTGCATCTGGTATTTTTTGGTGGCAGGCAACAGTGGGTAGCTTCGGCTTCAGTGACAATCCGCATCTGGTGGCAGGCGATGTGACAATTGACAATCCGCATCTAGTGACAGGCAACGTGGCAAGTGACGTCCCGCATCTGGTGGCAGGCAACAGTGGCAAGTGCTTCTGATGGCAGGCGATGGTGGCGAGTGCACCTGGTGGCAGGCGATGGTGGCAAGTGACACCCTCAGGGCTCCCACCGATTCTGCTTTATGGTGAGTTAAACTATTTGACTTTATATTAGAATGTAATAATAGAAAGAATGCACTTCAATCATTCTGACACCATACCAACCTTGGTGCTGTGATGATTCAAGCACCAACACCAGCCATTGCCACCGACAAATTTCCCGTGAAAAAACGCAACCCCCCCCCCCCCCCCCGGGCCTTGGCACTCCAGATTGCTCATTCTGTAAAATGTGCTGAATATTACATACTCTGGACTGTGCGACTTCGTATGATGTACCTTAGGTTATGATACTTCATACTACATATCATCATAGTATTGCCCTATAAATATACAGAAATCACTCCGAATGCTAGCGGCATTTTAGGACATTGCATTTCCACCCCTTTCAGAAAACAGGAACATTTCTTCTAATCATATGTGTAAAGTTAGAAGTTAAAAATCTTTGGTTGCTATGGCTGAACACTGTACTTTCGCGTTTCCAGTGTTTACAAAAAACACAAAGCAGTCTTTTGTGTTTTACTTTTACAACAAATAGCAAAATAATTACGCAGCAATAAATACAAAATATCATATGGAGTTCTTGAGATATGCACAGAATACACATTGTGCTTAGATAAATACATTATTATGCCATGTTAAATTGTTGTGTTCATCTGCTCTCCAGGATAGGGATGAGGTTTATGAACAGAACTATGCATAAACTGTCACATTCAGATTCTGTTGGCTGTAGCTGCTTATGTTCCTATGTAAATCGATGCTCAGTTTTGTTTTTTATATAAAAATGGTATTTAGAGGTAGCAGCAAAAATATTAAATGACCATGTTACAGTAGAACTTTATGATCTCCCTTAGAGCTGCCAACAACCATGTAATGTCTGGACAATATATTTAATTTATATCCAAACAGATAAGTCCTCACACTATGCAGATACTGTTAAATAAAAAAGAGTTGCTATAATCAGATTGTAATGTGGAGCCTTCTTAGCATTACTTAAATACTGTATGTGTCTGACTCTTGATATACTACAAAGTTTTTTTTTCATTCTTGCTGATGTTAGTTTGCTATGCATAGCACTATGAGGTTAAATTACTAAAGAAAAATACACTGTGTACTTTGCAAAGTGCAGTTGCACTCTGTAAGAGCAATTGCTCCAACGGTTAGTAAATGAGCAGAAGCTCTGCTGACTTCCATCATCCAATCATGTGCTGGCAACATTTTTTTTTTTCCTTGCACGTGATTGGGTATTCTTTGTAAAGTGAAGCTTTACCTCATTTAATAAGCTTTGGAGCAACTGCACTTGGAGAGTGCAACTGTAATTTGTAAAGTGCACAGTCTATTTGCCTTTAGAAAATCACCCCCATGTGTCACTAATTCAGGCTGGAAAGGGTGAACGTGATTAGCTGCATGGCAAAATACCCTAGCAACCACAAGGCACCAGTTGGGAAGGTCACTTGCGTTACACTCCTGATTCTTTATACAGTGCAATTCTGTGTGCCAGCAGACTTAGTAAAAGCAATGTGCCCCCTGTGTGTGCTGATACCTGATATGAACAGCTTTAAGGGTCAGGAAGGGATAGCAGAATGATTGAAATGAAATACAGAGCTCCCTCTAGTGGATAATAGAAACATAGAAACATAGAAAAGTGACGGCAGAAAAAGAGTGAGTAGTCCCATCGAGTCTGCCCCTTTTTATTTATTTATTTATTTATTTATTATTTATTTATTTATTTTTTACATTAACCTTGTTGTCTGACTATAGATTTATGTTTATCCCAAGCATGTTTGAAGCTATTTACTGTTGACTGTCTCACAACCTCTGTTGTTAGTTTATTCCAATCATCAACCACCCTTTCAGTAAAATAATACTTTCTAAGATTAGTTTTGAACTTCCCTCCAGTTAGTTTGAGGTCATGTCCCCGTGTTCTTGATTTTGATTTCATATTGAAAAGACTGCCCTCCTGAACCTTATTCACCCCCTTGATGTATTTAAAGGTTTCAATCATGTCTCCCCTCTCCCTTCTTTCCTCCAGACTGTACATATTAAGTTCCTGAAGTCGCTCTTGATATGTTTTATCCCCCAGACCTTTCACCATTTTTGTTACCTGTCTCTGAACTCGTTCTATATTATCAATATCTTTTTGTAAGTGTGGTCTCCAGAACTGGACACAGTATTCTAAGTGAGGTCTCACTAAAGATCTATATAGAGGAATCAGAACCTCCTTCCTCCTGCTGGTGATCCCTCTACTGATACATCCCAGAATTCTATTTGCTTTTCCCACTGCCTGGTCACACTGTTTGCTCATTTTGCAATCATCTGAAATAAGCACCCCCAAATCTTTTTCTTCTGTAGTGCTGGCTAACACTGTGCCCCCAATGCTGTACTCTCTAAGGGGATTCTTTTTCCCTAGATGCATTATTTTACATTTAGAAATATTGAACTGCAGTCTCCACTGCTTTGACCAATCTTCCAGCAATGCCAAATCACGTTCCATGTTACAGACACCTTCAGGGATATCAACCCTATTATACACCTTTGTATCATCAGCAAAGAGACATACCTTGCCCAACAAACCTTTAGTTATATCCCCTACATATAGGTTAATCTATATTCTATATCTATAATCTATAAAAAAAAAAAAACCTTGGTTCACGAGTAACGTGGTTAACAAGCATTTTGAAAGATTAGCATTTTTTTAAAAAAGATCCTGACTCGGTTTGCGAGCGCTGTCTCACAAAACGAGCAGGATTAAGCCTTTGTGCATGCAATACAGCATGTGGCCAGTGGTGCGGGAGCGCTGGTGAGCCTCGGAGACCCTCGGAAGCCGTCGGAAATACTCAGAAATACCGAAAGTGTAAACAGTTCCCGAGCATTTCCGAATGTTTCCAACCACTTCCGGGGCTTGCCACACCTCCTACATACAATACTGCATACACCAGCACCCCCGGACCTCTGGTCACATACAGTACTGCATTGTCAAGCAGTGACTGTGGAACGAATTAACGAGTTTCCATTGTTTCCTATAGGGAAACTTGCTTTGATATACGAGTGATTTGGATTACAAGCATTCTCCTGGAATGGATTATGCTCGTTCCACTGTATCTCTCTCTCTTCACCCCCCTCCCTCTCTCAGCTTTGCTGTCAGACATTGTGCTGTGCTGTATTATACATCTGCAACTTTGATTTTTTTTTTTTTTTATATTAATATTTGTCATCATATTTGTTTATGCTTGCATTCCAAATAAGAAATTATGTCAGCAGATGGTAATTTCTAATTGCAGGGAATAAATTACACTAAAGTGTCGATTCAAAAAAAGAACAAATCAGTAGATGGAAAAGGAAATAGATTAGTACAAAGTAAGACATTTTAGAAACAACTTTAAAACAAGACAATGCTTTTCGGGCAAAACAAAGCAGAAAGTAATATTTTCAAATGAAAAAAAGATTGTCTCAGTGAAATAGAGGCATATGCATCTGAAAAAGCAATACATTCTAACTTAAAGGGAAGAAATAGATTTGTCTCTGAAAGGGAAAATGATATATCATCCAAAAAAGAAGGCACAGAGACCCTACAATATAGCTGAAAGAAAAAAAAAAGATGAAGACAAAGCTGAAGTCCAGGATAAAAAAAATTACCCTTGCACCCTCCCCACACAGAAAGGGTTAAGTGATCCTTTAGCCTAGACATGCCTTAAAGTGGTTGTAATCCTCAGACATGAAATATGAACAAAGCATATGCCTCTATAGCAAGGGTAAGCAACTTTTCAGGGTTGAGATCTACCTGGACAACATGGAGGAAATCAAAGAACCCGGGGGGGGGGGGGTAGTCCCCACAGTAGGGATCTCTGCCCATCATCCAGTAGTGTCCTCTGCCTCCCCATAACAGTGTCCTGCCCCCCTTCACATCACCACCAAAGACACCATCGTTTCTGGTCCAACCACTGATGGATTCAATCTGAGTGCCCGGTCATAACTAAATGCCTGTCTAGACTCTTATAATGTGGAGTCTAGGGATCTGGTAAGCATACACCTTACTAAATATCATGGTGGAGGTGCACTTGGTGGAATCTCATTTAATCATTCACTTTCTTTGGATATCACTTCAAGGATACTTTTTGTCTGCTTGTCACCATTCACATGCTTTTTGAGCACTATATGGACTATTTTTATAAGATTATCATTTATCTAGCATGGCAATTTTTTGTTTTATATATATATATATATATATATATATATATATATATATATATATATATATATTTTGTCTAAGAAAAGTAAACTAATACAGCCACCACATCTAATGATTGTTAAGCTGCAATAGATTACATTTTTGGATTTGGGATTAACACCACTTTAACAAGCATTTTAAATGACAAGCACAGCAAATGTTTACATGTATAGGAGGCAGCGTTTCTCTCCTGGAATGGATGCTAACGACCTAAGATACCATCAATTGGTGGACTTAAGCTTGCCATACATGTTCAATTTTCTTGTACAATTTTCATTTAGATTTACCTTAAACTATGTAGGTCAAGGGCCTGCCTAATTTGATACAATTGAAAGTTGCTTAGTTTTCACCACATATTATATGTTTTTTGGTAAATCTAAAGGAAAATTGTACAAGAGGATTGAACATGTATGGCCAACCTTAGAAGAGAAAGGGGCCTGCCCTTCAGCTGCCTCTGCTATCTGTGCAGCTATATTCAGACCCGATTACCCAATTAGTTTTAAAGTGGTTGTAAACTCTTTACAACCACGTTAACCTACAGGTAAGGCTATAATAAGGCTTACCTGTAGGCCCTGTGCATATCTCCTAAACATGCATAGTTTAGGAGATATGCACGGTAATAGCATGTACTGATGTCATCGGTACATGCGCACTGAAGAAACGGCCTAAGTGTGCCGTTTCTAAAGTGACTGTACCGTGAACGGCGGCTCCCACGCACATGCGCGGCAGTGACGTCATCGCGGCTCTGGCCAATCACAGCGCCGGAGCCCGCAAATCCGGAAGAAGCATGTCGCCAATCACAGCGGTGTGCGGGGACCGCTGCAACAGCTTCATTCTAAGGTAAGTATTTCATAATGATGAGCTAGTATGCGATGCCTTTGTCTTGCAGGTTGTTTTTTTATTTTGTCCTGGGTTTACAACCACTTAAATGGAACCCTCAACGTCGCACCTATCTCTTCTCCCCTTTAACACCCCCCTGTGGTGTGCTCAAATCATTTTAAATTAAGTTCCTGCGCTGTCTGTGCTCAGTAAAATGTATAGAATCATAAAAAATAGTCTATAATATCTACATATAATCAACAATGTCTGCTATAACAAATGACAAAGCATAACAATAAAAGTTTATATAGTGCTGTGATACTTCAATATCGCAATGATTCCTTTAAAGTCCCATCTGTGCACAAAAAGTTCTTTAAAAAGTGCAATCCATGCAGAAATATATGGCAAAGGTGATGAAAGTGCTGTGCTCCTCTTCCTCCTGTGCCCTCACTCACCAGCTATCCGTGTAAAGATCGCCTGTACTGGTGAAATAGATCTTTCATAGATGTTTTTTTATCCTATTCCACATGTCCCCAATAGTTAGATGTACTCATAGGATAAGAAATAGAGCATACATGGTGTGATATTATTTAAAAAGGTTTTATTGTAAAATAATATCCACTCACATGCTGGTCTTTCATGACAAGCATGTAAAACACTGTGCAATCCGCGGTTTGCGTTCCAAAATCTAAGAAATTATGTCACCGGAAGTCTCCGTACCTAATGCATTTCACTCCACCCCAGGAGCGTCATCAGAAATGATGTCACCGGAAGTCTCCATAACTAATGCATTTCACTCCACCCCGGGAGCATCATCAGAAATGGTGTCACTGTAAGTCTCCGTACCTAATGCATTTCACTCCACCCCAGGAGTGTCATCAGAAATTATGTCACTGTAAGTCTCCATACCTAATGCATTTCACTCCACCCCGGGAACGTCCTCAGAAATGATGTCACCGTAAGTCTCCATACCTAATGCATTTCACTCCACCCCGGGAGCATCATCACAGCCTCTGATGACACTCCTGGGGGTGGAGTGAAATGCATTAGCTACGGAGACTTACACTGACATAATTTCCTGCACTGCGTTTTACATGCTTGTCATGAAAGACTAACATGTGAGTGGATATTATTTTATAATAAAAAAATTTTTAAACGATATCATGGATTGCACTTTTTAATGAACTTTTTCTGCACGGATGGTACTTTAAAGGAATCATCGCGATATAGAAGAATCACAGCACTATATAAACTTTTATTGTTATGCTTTGTCATTTGTTAACGCAGACATTGTTGATTATATGGTAGATATTGTAGACTATTTTTTATGATTCTATACATTTTACTGAGCACAGACAGTGCAGGAACTTCCCATACTAATTGCACAATCTTTATTTCCCCTTGGCCTTCTCTGACTTAGTTAATAGGTCTATATGACAGAAAACCCACATACACTGGTTTAATAGCTTTATTGGTTCATTTCTTTGATGGTGATTGTATTGTTTTTTTCTTCTGTGTATCGGAAAAAATATGTAACTTTGTAACAAATTAACCACTATTTATATTTTTCTGTACAACTTATTGTACAATGTTACCGATCTGATCAGCAACAATTGTATTTCATTTTTGTATTTTATTTGGAAAAATTGATAAAAACACTGAAACAGAAAAAAATAATTTCTGTAAAGTATAAGTCTTTGTGCACAGAATCAAATTCAGATTTTGATTAGGTGGATCAGCTTACCCTCTCATGCAGATATGTTGACAAAATACCAGTAAATCAGCTGAAACATTTTTGCAATTGGTTCCAAAAGATTTACACACAGAGTGAGTGTTTGGCTCAGTTTTCGAGCCCTCAAAAATCTCAGCATCCTGGTCAAGAACTGGCATTGTCAGGGATAGGACAACACTACCAATATGTCTGGTAAATATAAAGGTATGAAAACATGCATTAACCTCCCTGGCGGTATGATTATTTCAGATTTTTGGTGCTGAAAGCGGTACCATTATTTTGCATGGAAATTTGGCGTTTTATATTGTAGGCCTGTAATTCTTAGGAATAACTCACATAAATCTGTCCAAATAAGAGTCTAGTAGACATCCTGGGTATGATAAAGTTTGAAACAAGAAATCATAAATTATAATATAATAAATAACTATAAATAATTATCAAAAATAATAATATAATAGTAATAAAATGTATTCAATAATGTAATTAAATCAAAAACACTGAAATTTGCTCATTTGCAGAATTGTCGCTGTCGTCACTTTCAGTGTCTGATGTTAAATTTCCCCAAAAATCAGTATCACTCAATTCTGCAAATGATTCTTATTTACTATCGCTGTTTACTAGCTGGTCAAAAAACACTTTTGACGTAAAGGGACACTTTTTGGATGCCATGGACATTCCCAAGTTTCCAGGCAGAAAGAATGGCATATATAGTATAAAAGTGCACGCAGGGCACTGGGCAAACCACTAGGGACAAAGGGGATTTGAAATGATTTCATACAGTAATGTAATCTTACAGATTACAGTGTACTGTATGTTTACTGTGTGTTTCATTTTTTGAATTTTCCACCAGGCTCCGCCCCGTGCGACGCGACTCTCGCAGGGAACGGAGCCCAGCACACACAGGCATCGGGTGGAGGACAAAGCCCTCAGACACAGCGGGGGGGCATCGCTGGATCCAGGGGACAAGGTGAGTAACGCTGCCTGGATCCAGCGATGCAATCCCAAGTGTTGCTTGGGGTTACCGCTCTTGGAACAGAAAATTCACCCCGAGCCACACTCGGGAATACCGCCAGGGAGGTTAAAGGCTAAGTTCACCTCTTCCAGAAAACAGTTGCTGCAGTCAAGGGGCCCCAGTAGATTATAAAAAGTGTTGTAAAATGTTCATTAATTTTATTTTCATACCTGTGAGCAATTTTCTACCCCCATGCCCCTATGTCTGTCTGAAAACTCCCAATGAGCATTTCCTATGTCCTGCCTTGTTTCTAGGACATGAAACCGTTCTCACGCCCTAGCAACAACTCAGAACATGGGGATTGCTAATTGAATTGCTAACTGAGAGTTTTTCAGCCAGGCCTACAGGTATGACAATAAAATTAATGAACATTTTACAAAGCCATGTAGTTTTTATTTCCTACCCCGGCTGCTTGACTCCATAAACTATTTTTTGTAAAAGATAAATTTAGCCTTTAACAAGGTAGGCTATCTTCTTTGTGATACCCGTTCCCCCTCCTTTGGACAACTGGCTGTAAATATAAAGTTTAGGCAGACAGAGGGGTATCCCCATGATTAAACTCCAAAGGCAGAGTGAAACATGTTTGGGTGTGTGGCCTGGCTGGAGCCCAAGCTGAGGCTGTTACACTTTCTTACCTGGGGTTTGCAGACTTTTGCGGCTCATATTTTCTTACCTGTACAATGCTGTTTAGAGCTGGGATGAGCTCTGTCCTATCCTGCACTCACAGTAGTCAACTTTATTAATCTGGATTTCTACAGCCTGAGCGGCATCCACAATTTTGGTTTGGGGTAACAGACCGAGGGGTTTGTTTACTAAAGGCAAACAGGGTGTTTACTTTGGAAGTGAATTTGCCCCAGTGCTTAGTGAATGTGGTAGTTTCACTTTGCCAACAATACCCAATGACTTGACTCATTCACTAAACTCTGGGGCAAATCATAGTGAGCATTATGGTTTCTACCTATTTTGGTAATGAGGGAAATGCAATGTATATAACTGATTTGCCAATGATTTTTTTTTTAGTGCAACTAAACTTGACTGTTCTTGACATATAATCATTTACATTAGGGATGTGAAATTATACGCTTTGCAACTAAAATTTGTATGTATTTTGCTCTATCATGCCTGTAAAGTATAAGTATATATATACGTTTTGATGGAAAATAATATTTTCCTTGTAACCTGTTTCCGATTATTTATCGAAGACCCACTTTAAAAATGTAATGTGTCTGTTTGCATATGTGAAGAAAGATGTGCACCAGGGTGAGGCATTGTTTAATAAAGGTGAGACAGGTGAGGTGTGCTCTTTCCTTACCCTTGGGTAGACCTCAGTCAGACAGCTTGCTGCTCTCTCTCCGATAGGAAATAGCTTTCCAGCCTGCAACATAAATCATTTAGAAGCCAATTTAAAATATACTTAATTGAATATGACTTTTTTTAGTTTCTGGTAACTGCTGTTCTATGCTTTAAAAACTTTAACCCCCTTATACTGAATTTTTGTGGGGGGTTAAAGTTTTTGAACTTAAAGTATAACTAAAAGTAAAACTTTTTTTTTTAGTTTTGGATAGAGGGAGGTGGATTAGAACACCTGTCAGTTTTTATAGCTGTCTGTGTCCCTGTTAGGGAGATTCATCCTCTCTATTTGTCCTTTTTACTATTATCTTTGAATGTAAAAGTAAAAGAAAATCCCAAACTTTGGGTTGTCTCCAGAAAAGTAATAGAGGGGGGAATCTTCCAATGGGGATACTAGTTCTGGTGACCAAGGGGTCCCCAAGAGATTCCCTTAATTTGCAGGGATTTCTTCTCACTTCCTGTTTGGCTATGGGAGGGTAATTGAAGGTAAATCTCCCCAATGGGGCACAGATGGCAAAAATAAACCTTACAGGGATTATAATACTCCCTTACTCTATCCAAAATACAATTTAAAAAAAATAAAAACATTTTGCCTATAAGAACCCAAGGCCAACATTTCACAGCTTGCATTTCTTGTAAGAAGAGCAGAGCCTTCTTATGATGCTCCTAAAGTTTATCCTACCCAGGCAGACTGATACGTTTGAAAGCATTTTCCATATAATTTCTCACTTACATTTCTCCTTATGTTAAGTTTTATCTAAATTGTACAAACATATAAATGTGTGGAGTCACATGGATTCAAATAATACTTACTGGGTAATATTGGGCGAAACAGCAAAATGGCAGTTGACAGAAAACAAGTATTATTCTCGATTCACATCTATGCATGTTGCTTTTGACAGTTTCTGCGGTGCATTTTGCTGTGTTTACCATGTTTTTTCCCACTGACAGCTGAACGTAAAAAAAGAAAAAAAGAATTGCCAACAAAAAAAATGTGTCAAAAAAAACGGCATGGGGTCCCTCCCCAGGTCCATACCAGGCCCTTCGGGTCTGGTATGGATTTGGAGAGGACACCCCCAAGTCAAAATTTTTAAAAAAATAGCGTGGGATCCCCCAAAATCCTTACCAGACCCTCATCTGAGCATGTAGCTTGGCAGGTCAGGAAAGGGAAGGGACGAGCGATCACCCCCCCCCCCCCTGAACCATACCAGGCTGCATGCCCTCAACATGGGGGGGTGCTTTGGGGCAGGAGAGCTCTGCCTCTACCACCCGAAAGCACCTTGTCCCCATGTTGATGAGGACAAGGGCCTCTTCCCCACAACCTGGGTGGTGGTTGTGGGGGTCTGCAGTTGAGGGGCTTATCAGAATCCAGAAGCCCCCTTTAACAAGGTCCCTTCCCTGCTATGTGAATGAGTATGAGGTACATTGTACCCCTACCCATTCACCAAAAAAGTAGTGTAGTGTGACAAAAGACAATAGACAGTTTTTGACAAGTCCTTTATTAAAAATGTCTTCTTGCCCCGCTTCTTCCTCCGTCTTCTTCTTCCCCGCTTCTTCCTCCGGTCTTTTTCTTCCTCCAGTCTTCTTCTTCCTCTGGTCTTCTTCTTCTTTCTCCGGTCTAATTCTTCCCCCGCCGCCATTCCCGCTGCAGATCTGCTGTAAATAAAAAATACAAACCTCCTCCGAATCTGCGATGGGGCGGATGACGTCATTCAGAGACCCCACCCCCTTGTGACATCACCGCCCGGTCGGTGACCGGTGATCGGTCTGTGACGCCACAAGGGGACGGGGTCTCCCGATGACACCATCAGATGGCCACACCCCATAGTTATATATGAAATGTGCGACACTGAAGTGGAGAGATCGGCGGGGCGCATTGTCAGAGGAGGGTAATTTTTTTATTTTCAGCGGGAGCAGCGGTGGAGGAAGAAGAACACCGGAGAAAGAAGACCAGAGAACGAAGAAGACCAGAGAACGAAGAAGACCGGATAAAGAAGAAGAAGACCAAGGAAAGAAGATGAAGACTGGAGGAAGAAGCAGGAGAAGAAGAAGACCGAAGAAGAAGTGGGGGAAGAAGATTTTTTTTTAATAAAGGACTTGTAAAAAACTGTCTCTTGTCTTTTGTCACACTACACTACTTTTTTTTGGTGAATGGGTAGGGGCTTAATGTACCCCATTCTCATTCACATAGGGGGGCCTGGATCTGGGGGCCCCCTTTTTAAAGGGGGCTTCCGGAATTCTGATAAGTCCCCCCGCCACAGACCCCCACAACCACCGGCCAGGGTTGTGGGGAAGAGGCCCTTCTCCCCAACAACATGGGGACAAGGTTCTTTGGGGTGGGGGGACTCACTCATCCCCCCTTTGCTGCATGCTCGGATAAGGGTCTGGTATGGATTTTGGGGGAACCCCATACCATTTTTTTTACATGTTGGTGTGGGGGATGTCCCCTCCAAATCCACACCAGTCCAAAGGGTCTGGTATGATTTTGGGGGGGACCCCACGCCGTTTTTTTCGTGAATTTTTTTAGCTGGCAAATTTTTATTTTACATTCAGCTGTCAGCGGGGAAGCCCACTGACAGCTGATGACTTACAGGTGGTTAAGGATGCGGCGGCAGGCTTCTGCTCCTTAGCAACCAGCTATATACAGTAAATTTAAAGCCAAAAAAACACACAAAACGCAAATCACTGCAAAATTTCAGTACTTGCATTTTGGATGTAGGTCCATAAAAGTCTATTACATGCAAAACACTATATTTTCCAGGAAAAAAAAATCCCCGACCCTTTCCAAAAACGCAGAGGCACAAAAATGCATTGATGTGAATGTGTTCCATAGGAACCCATGTTAAAAAAATGAAATGTGATTCTGCAAAAAGCAGGAAAAAATGTATTAGTGTGAATGGAGCCTTAAGCCTCGTACACACGGGACGACGATCGTATACAACATGTCGTACTAACGACCGTTGTATGTGATATTGATCGTTCGCATGCGCGATTAGAACAGTCGAACATACGACGGTCGTACAAGGTAGTTGTATGAGCAGACTAGAAAACTTGGTCGTACCAACAAGTGGTCATACGACGGTTGTATCGTGTGTACAGAGCAGTTGGTACAACAAGTTGTATTGTGCAAAACACGCATGCTCAGAAGTCAGGAACGGCCGGATGCTAATTACATGCCCCTGAACGTTCTTCTGTGCTCGTACGATCATGTAGTGCAGTCAGTATGCAAGTTACATTATGCAACATACGATTTGCGTCGATCGTACGTACGATCGTCGTCCCGTGTGTACGAGGCTTTAGAGGTTTATTTACTATAGCTTGAAAGTGCTAAATTTGGTGCAGCTCCACACAGAAATCAGCTTCAAGGTTTTATTGTCAAAGCTTGATTGAACAAGCTGAGGTTAGAAGCTGATTGGCTAGCATGCACAGCTGCACCAGTTTTTGCACTCTCCAGCTTTAGTAAATTAACTCCTTAGTGTCTGTCATTTAAAGCGGAACTCAATTCTCCTATCCTTTACAGCCAAGGAAGCTGCTGCCGTCTTAGTTTCTGTTTGATTAGCAGTTGCCATGGTGTTCAACTTTTGATTAGCTATAACACCAGCCATATAAAAATTTGTTGGTTTGATTGAGAGCTAACAAAAGCATATGTACACACACACACAGTTATCATTCAAGGCATTCCTTGAATACAACTATTTTGGGAAACAGTTAAAACAGTGCATTTAACTCCACCTTAAAGTGGTTCTAAAGGGTGAAGGCAAAAAAAACTTCTATGTGCAGTGCCCCCAGCCCCCCCCCCCCCAATACTTACTTGAGCTCCCTCTGATCCAGCGATGTTCAAGATAGGCTCAGCTGTCCCAGGACTCTCCCTACTCATTGGCTGAGACAGCAGAGGGAGCCCATTGGCTCCCACTGCTGTCAATCACAGCCAGTAAGCTAATGAGGAGAGAGTGGGGGCAGGGCTGAGACACAGAGAGCAGCAGTTCATGAGCAAGTGCACAGCAGTGCCCCCAGGACAATTGGGGCACTGCTCAAGGGGGAGGAGCCAGAAGTGCCTTTGGGGGACCCAAGAAGAAGAGAATCTGAGCTGCTCTGTGCAAAACAACTGCACAGAGCCTGTAAGTATAACATTTTTGCTATTTTAAAAAATGAAGCTTTGCCTGTGGCTAGATTTGTTGAGTGATAATCTCCATCTCCATCTCCATACATGCCATTGTGTGATTAAGACAAAACTTTCTAATCCATGTATTCTTCCTTTTCAATGTGTTTGGATATCTGTATGTTCATTGATAGCTGAATCTTCTGGCATTCAATGTAATGGTCTGCCCTTGTTGGATGTTAATAAACATTTATATTTGAAAAAAATGAAACTTTAATACCACTTTAAGCCAACACAATTACAGTAATTAATAAGTATTTATATTTAAAAATAAATCTCTATTGTGGCTAGTTCTCTTTAAGTCACATAAACCTGTACAAAATTTAAACTGCAGACACCTCATTTTTCATAGAAAAAAATGACTCATTCAGCCCTGGGGGTGCTAATTTTTAATCAAATTATATAATTTATTTCCCAATAGTAATATGTATAGTAGGAGCTTCTAAAGCCTAATCCCAGTCAATATCTTTCCCTTTATGTGCATTGAAGATATTTCTCATCACTTCCAGTCCTGACAAGCAACATACAGGTCTTCTATGCGACATGTTATCTGAGCACACAACAGTAACTAAGGAAAAGGAATAATAGCCAAATGCCTTGATCTCATGGGTACAGGAGTATGTACCCTGTCTGCTCCCTAGTAGCCTAGTTATACTCTTTGATTATGTTTAATATACGAACAATATGTTTATGTTTCTATCTCAGACATATGCTAAAATTATTGAAAGGTTAAATATTATTATTATTTTTTGATTATTATTACCATGAATAATTTGTTTAATATACTCTTCCTTTAATATGCATCTATACTGTAACAATTTCTGGATCAGCAAATACATGAAAAGTAGTATACATATCATACATATCGATGTACGTAGCTTTAAATACAAACATTTTCAATTTAAAATTTAATTAAATTTCATTTTTAATTTAATTCAATTTAAAATTTGGGTTACTTAACACAGTAAGTCGCCACTAGATGTAACGGTAGCTCACAGTAACATTTTTGGTCCAATATGGCTTAGCAGAGGTAAGTTTGAAGTTTCTGGCTAGCTATGGTCAGGATAGCCAGTGGCCAACAAATTTTTGACATGTATTTACTCTTTCTAGTCTAAACATAAAAAAAATAAAATAAATTGACACACAAGTCAATAAAAAGTAATATAATAAAAAAACAAGATAATATATGATAAATACTGTATATCTATAATGTGTTCTACAATAGAGCACAAAGAGTATATAAAGTTATATAAAGAAAAATGTGAAAGTGTTTTGAAAAAAATATATCTTTTGAGCAGCTGCTGAATGTAAAAATGTTTAAAAGATGCCTTTCAATTCCTGACCTTTTCTTATCCTTTTATAGATACTGTACAATGGTTATATATAAGAGGTGGTTCAGACTGCACTGCACTGTTCGCTTCAGGCAAATACAACTCGAAATAGTAACAAAGTATAAATGATTAATCAGTTAACATGTAACTGAGAGAGTGGCCAGTAATGGTTTGACATTTATCAGCCTTGTCTCCTGCTCAATCTGTGTCAGGTGTTAAAATATGCTTTTATTTAGAGATGCGCAAATACCTTAAAATCCGCTACACTGACGATTCACACATATTTTTATATTTTCATTTTTTATGTGGTTAATTATTTTCCTTCATGGCAAAGAAGAGAAAAATGCTTCCTATTTGAGTTACATCTTTTTAAACTGTTACTAAACCCAGGTACCCCCTATTCACTATATCTGGTCTCCCACAGTACACAGAACATGGAGATGTATTTTAGTAAATATAAACTGCTAAATAACTTTTATCAACAGAAGTAGATAGCAGTCTTGTGACTTCTATCAGCAGAGCACTGGTTAAAGCTTGTAGGAGGAGTTTTCATTCGCCTCTGACTGTCCTATGAGGCTGCATGACCCCTGGCCCTCTTTCTGGATAGTGTTGATTGGCCCTGTGCTGATCACATGCACCCTCCCAATAAAAAAGAGCATGTGCAGAGTGTCCCAAAGACCCTGTACTATTGGCAGATGGATTGGGGACTGTAAAAAATTGGCAGATCAGAGAATACAGGCTCAAACAGTCTTTTTACATAATGCGGAAGATTAGCACCTTAGGTTCCACAGCGAGTATAACAACCATGCTTTAATGCATATAAAGTCTGATTTTACTGTTGGTTGGTTTAGTAACACTTTAAAGAGGAAGTAAACCCTGATGGGTTTTACTTCCTCTATGTTACCCCATGTTAACCCATTATGTGCCACTTACCTGCACTGGAAGCCCGTGATGTCCAGCGATGTCCCCACTCCAGGCCGCAACCATCTTCTGCCCCTCTTCCTTCCGGGGCCGCGATCTCCAGCTCTTTGACTGGCCAGAGTCGCGTGACGTCACTCCCACACACACGCCTGGGAGCTGCCACTCATGGCACGATATCAGTGAAGGAACGGCACGGAGGCCATTTCTTCACTGTGCATGTGCCCGATGACGTGGGCACATCACAGTACACTGCATATCTCCTAAACCGTGCAGGTTTGGGAGATATGCAGGGAACCTACAGGTAAGCCTTATTATAGGTTTACCTGTAGGTAAAAGTGGTTGTCAGAGGTTGACAACCACTTTAAGCTGACTACACATCTACATGGGTTCCTTTTCACACTTTTACTTTTTTTTTTCTACCAAATACCGATTTAGCATTGCAGGATTGAGCAACTGCAAGCCATGTGTTTGGTTTTTAAGCCTTATGTGATCATGTCTTCACAATAAACATGTGAAACACATCTATTGGAGTATACAATATTTGGATATGGCGCTGACTGAGTGTGATATGTAGGTTAAAAACTATATATTAAGAAAAAAAAAATTCTAGTATGATGTGCTAGTATATAGGTTAAAAACTATATATTGAGAAAAAGGTGCTAGTATGAGGTGCTAGTATATGTTAAATAATCTGTAAACATTAATAAAGTGCTCATATAAAACTGATATAGGAAACAGTGACTCTTGAGGTGCAAATGTGCTAAATAATCTTCCTGTATGAACCCTGTAGGTGTTTTATAGCAGATATTGGGGGAAAAAACTTTAAAAGTGCAGTTATGTTAGATAATATTTCTAATAAGCATAAAACATGGTATAAAGTGCATATTCCATTAAACCTTCAGTGTTGACCCCAAGGGTATAATACAAGATCCATAAACTGCTAATGCCCTAATATAGTTCATAATTGTCCATATATCTCGCTTAATCATATAGGTTCATAGTTCATGGGTGTTGATTCCACAGTGTCCTTTCTTATTCATAGAAAAACAATTCCTTTTGAAGTTATAAAGTGTGCAGTGCTCAAAAGTGCTTTCTTATTCCTTATAGACAAATGCTGTGAGGTAGAAGTGATCACTCGTGCTCCCCTATGGTCCCCTCCTTACCAAAGGGCATTACCCCTGCAGGGGTGAAATGCCTGTCTTTTTAATCCACCGGTAATCCTCGCTGTTGGGCGTGGCTCCATCCGATTGTTAGGGAAAAAAACCAGAGTAGACTTCCATAGTGTGAGTATGTAAAAACTTGTTGTTTTTAATTCCAAAAGTATTAAAAACATCCAGCTTACAAGGTCAA
>BLSH010311756.1:1309702-1327537 GCA_018402905.1 Glandirana rugosa
TGGTAATGTCATGGTTTACGTTCTCAATCTTCAGTGGTCGTGAGGTTATCTACAGACTTTTCCCACCATAACGCGAATCCTATATCTACCTTCGAGTCGCCGACGGGAGGTTATTGAGGGAGGGACACCCCCCCTTTGGTTGTCTGATATGTTATAAACCTATACCGCGACTGACTCACACTATACATCCAATTTTTGATATATAATTCTTTTTTTCAAGATCATACTACACGATCATATATCCAATTTTTGATATATAACTCTTTTTCCACGATCATACTCCACGATCATATACAATTTATTAGACATTTGTAATTATTTTGAGCACTTTATTAATGTTTACAGATTATTTAACATATACTAGCACCTCATACTAGCACCTTTTTCTCAATATATAGTTTTTAACCTATATACTAGCACATCATACTAGAACTTTTTTTCTTAATATATAGTTTTTAACCTACATATCACACTCAGTCAGCGCCATATCCAAATATTGTATAGTCTGTTGGTTTCCCCCCCACAGGGAGGGAGTTATTGGAGGGCAGCCGCTGAGCTTCCATCTATATCCTAAGCGCAATACCACCCTTTTCAGACATCTATTGGAGTGCTGGTGACTTCTAACTCTTGCATTTGGTACTGTAATGGTGCTATCCGGGGCATTTACTTAAAGTACTCATCATTACAAGGCTGAGTACTGTGCGGAGTGTGGCTTATTTTTGGAGGCATGGATATCTCCACTTACATGAGAGAGTTTAACAGGAGGTAATCGGCATGTCACTTTAATATTTCTGCACCACTATGCAAGGCATCATGGCCATGGGAATGTGTACGCACCGGGGCGACACCATGTCTGCTTGTAAGTGGACAGGCAGGGGCGGTAAAAAACATATACCGTATACTGCCTGTTTTTCTTCCCCTTGAGCCCCCCGCCCCATGTGAAAGGAGCTTTACAATTACAAATTGGAGACTTTAGCTGTGATAAAACTAACAAAAAATATTTCAAACTTGGTTTTCATGAAAGGGTCAGTCTACCAAAATGTAGTATTTCAGCTTTTGGTAGATGTTGGAGAGTAACCTAGCAACCTAAGAGCTACAACACTGCATACAAACTCTTTCGGCAATCATGATGACCTTTTGTAGGCCTAGATCAGTGATGGCCTGCAGTGTAGTTGAGCCTCATTGGAAATGTAGTTCCAAAACATCTGGGTGCCAAAGTAGGCCATCACTGGCCTAGGTGATCATGTTCTTCCAATTGTTTCTTACTATATTGTCCAGGGTAAACCAGGGTATAAACAGAATGATTTGCTGAAAAAAAAAGACAGCAGGGAGAATCTGAAGGGTGAAGGATGACCATGTGACTGGGTTATTTATCATGGAAAGATCAGTTTCGGTCATCATGGTGCAACACGATTGCAAGGTATTGAGTTGGCCTAATAAGCTGTAAGATACAGACACTGTATCTAGGGGCATACAGTAGCTGCTACTCCAAATCTGTAGTGATGCAAACCTGAGTACACCAAGAGACGTTCAGGGAACAAGTCAAATAATGAATGAGGTTAAAGTGCTTGTAAACTCTTTACAACCACTTTAACCTACAGGTAAGCCTATAATACGGCTTACCTGTAGGTACCGAGAATATCTCTTAAACTTGCACAGTTTAGGAGATATTCTCTGTATACGCTTTCGCCAACATCATCGACGCATTTGCAGTGAAGAAATGGATCGACGTGCCATTTCTTCACTAGGATCGTGCCACGATTGGTGTCTCCCACGTGCATGCCAGTCACAGAGCCGGAGTCCGCGGCCCCAGAAGGAAGATGGGCCGAAGATGGACACAGCCTGCACAGGGGACAGCACAGATGTTGATTGCAGGTAAGTGGCACATAATGGGCTAATATGCGATGCACACTAGCCCATTATGCTTTTACTTTTCAGGGAACTAAAGGGGAAGTAAAACCCATCAGGGTTTACTTCCTCTTTAATGTACAATAAAGCCTAAACTCTACTAGGAGTTTGGTATCCCCCATTGAGGGTAAGCACAGACTCTAAGTTGGCATATTGCCTGGGGGAACATTCAACTGGAAACTACAGTGATTATTGAGCGCGTACTTCCATTTATTGTCCATATGTTTCATAGTGGAAGACTGGTAAGAGTAGAGGGATGGAGGAGAGGTGTAGCCTTTCTGCTACTGAAAGTGATACTGATTGTGCATAGCAAATTAATTGTTGTTTGTATAGCTACCATTGTACTACTCACTTGTCTCCTTTTATGGACTTATGTTTGTATCATCAATTTCTTTTCAATACAATATATGAACGAGCAGGGGCGTGGCCGCGGCATGAGAGCAAGCGGACCTGCTTGAGCTGAGCTCCGCTCCATCTACAGCAGCCAGTAGAGTGACCTGATCGGCCGGACAATATGCCTTCTAAGAGGAAGCAATCTCCACAACCACAGTGGACTCCCAGGCTCCGCTCAAGCTCCCTGGAAACCTATTTCACCGGCGACAGAGGGCCGCGGGTGGTATGTTTCAAGATGGCGCCGGGTGCGTCTGCTTCAGCTGCACATACAGCATCTCCCATTCCCTCACCACGGTTGCTCTCTCTCTCTCCCTCCCACCACTCCCCACCGAGCTCTCCGGACAGTTGTTCCTGAAGCTCAGCCTTAGATGGGACCCAAAGGGGAAAGAATAGAGCCGCTCCAGGGACTTTCATAGAGGCCGCATCTAGGCCACAATCACGCTGCCAGTACCACCGGCTCCCCGGAACACCCCCATCCCCAGATAGGGGATGTAGACCTAGCGGAGGCCCTCAGAGACGGGGACTTACACTCACATATCCTTGCCCTCCCCACTAAAGCGGACTTAGAGGGCTTTGTGACCCGTATGGAACGTGCTTTGAGACAGGACATTGAGGCCTTACAGGCCGACACGGCCCACATTGAGGAGAGGCCTCTGTAGATGATATCACCCCGCCCTCCAGGCACCACAGGCCCACTGTAAAGTGCAGGATCAAAGAATTGACTCTCTACTGGATCAATTAGATGATGTGGAGAACCGCAGCCGTAGGGTTAATATTCGTCCTACATGAGGCTATGGCACCTAGGGACATAGTCCCCACTCTACAACGAGTATTCAAACAGATCCTGGAGAGAGAGGCATCAGATCACATTGAAATAGACCGTGCACATTGAGCCCTGAGGCTCCCCTCTGAGGACCCATAAAAACCCTGTGACATTATCTGCAAATTGAATAAATATTCCCTGAAGGAACGTATTATGATTCATGTATGTGGGGTCTGCTATGTGGACTTTGACGGAGCAAAACTATCCCTGTTCCCAGACCTATCCAGATGCACCCTGATGCAGCATAAAGCTCTTAAACCCCTGTTGGAAGTGCTACAAGAATACCACCTGACTTATCACTGGGGCTTCCTCTTCAGTCTCTCGATCAACAAGGACGGCCAACAGGTCACCCTTCGTAATAAATCTGATCTACCCCAATTTCTCACTCGCCTTGGCCTGCCACCAGTGGACATTCCAGAATGGCGCATTCCTTTGGAACCCCGTACCTAACCCACTCAGAGCCGTGACAACAACCTCGACGTAGACGCTGAAACAGATCTTGCAATGGCCCTGCTTGACTGGCTGGCTTCCTCAGCCAATCCTTGAACGGATGTCCTGGACACTGCCGAATGCCGCTTGCTCTCTTTTTTTCTTTACTCACTATAGACTGCTATTGCTGCTGCAGATTAAGAACATGCACACCTGCTCCTCAGGTGTGCTCCTTCTCTGGAGCAGGACTCTCTCCATTTACCCCCAGTAGGTGAACTCCTAGGAGTTCAGTTCCCCGGAAAGGGTCATTGGGGGCACGTGGGTCACCCTTGCCTCTCTTGGCCGGATGGCCTGGTGGGGACCCTCGTGTTGCCGAGATCAGAGTTGGTTTGCCTTTGAGGCGTCTGCTTTATATGTTCTATGTTTTTGTTGTGTTTTTCATTTTGTCCTAAACTCTCTTTATGTATCCTCAGCACTCACCATTCTAAGGGTCAATGTGTAGCCGGTTCCTCTTGGTCTTGTGGGGCATCTGGGTTGCCTGGTAGCTCTCTATATACTGCTTCATTATGGCTTCCTTGAAGATCGTGTCATATAACGTCCAGGGCCTGAATTCACCATCGAAATGCAGTACATTGTGGCTAGAGTCAAAGAGACCGGGGGCACACATTCTAATGTTACAAGAGACTAATTTTCATACCGACTCGACCCCTTGCCTCCCCACACACACATATAATCAGTGGTACCTTAGCAACTCCCCCCATTCAAAATCTGGAGGAGTGGCGATCGGAATACATAAGAATCGCCCCTTTATCCTCATTGACCAGTGCTCAGACCCGGAGGGTAGATTTGTGTTCGTAAAAGGTACCCTGTTTGGACGTACAATCACACTGGTGGCCATATACACCCCAAATACCCACCAACTGACCTTTCTGGATGGGGTTCTTGGCCCTCTCTCCACATTCCGTGAGGGGCATCTGATGATGGGGGGATTTCAATGTCTGCCTCGACCCTCAAATGGATACCTCCTCTGTCTGTTCACACTTTTGCATTTCTCAAACATTTTTGCAAATCCCCATCTGGTGAACTGCTGGAGAGTGTTACACCCCACGGGGTAAGACTTCAGCTACTACTCAGTGGCACACAGTGTGTACACACGAATAGACCTATTGCTGGTAGATCAAAACTTCCTGGAGTCGCTCTCTGGTGCGTCCATTGGATCTCTCACCATATCCAACCATGCCCCTGTCTCCGTTTCCCTCTCTCCTCTGTTCTCAGAGGTCCGGCAATGGACCTTGTTCTTAAATGAAAACCTGCTAGATGACACAGTGGCTCTGAAGCAGGTTTCTGATACCATATCCCTCTACTTTAGGGAGAATGTGCCGGGGTAGACGGGGATAGCTTCGGTGTGGGAGGGTCACAAAGTGGTTGTCCGAGGGGAGCTTTTCTCCCAGGGAGCTAGGCTGAAGAAGGCGCATATTGGGGAACTACAAGAATGTCTATCGCGGTACCTGAAGGAAGCAAAGGCTCCCCGGTTAACAGCACAAATTAGGGAACAACTAGATAAACCCATCTCGGCGACTGAGATCGAGGCAGTGGTCAGGGATCTGCCTGCAAGAGCCCTGGCCCCCATGGGTAATGCTTATTACCGTAATTTCCTCCCCCTTGTATCAGCCCATATGTGTGAGTACTTTAATTCCCTTGCCTCGGGAACAGCTATCCCCAAAGTGGCATTGTTAGCCCACATCACAGTCATCGGGGGGAAAGACCCCGCAGCCCCCAGCAGCTACAGGTTGATTTCGCTGTTAAACACCGATATGAAGATCTTGGCTAAGATCTTGGTGAACCGGTTAAAACCCATCATGCCAATGGTCATACACCCCAAACAAACGGGATTCATTCAGGGGAGGGAGGCCAGACACAATTCTAACCGGGCGATTCAGCTAATTCACTGGATTAACACTGGGCAGTCCAGTTCACCCTGTCTGTTGCTATCCACTGACACCGAAAAGGCTTTCAACAGGGTGGACTGGATGTATCTCCAGGCAGTACTGGGCAGACTGGGCCTGGGCAGTAACATGTTCAGATGGATAGGCTCCCTGTATAGCTCACCAGAGGCTCGGGTGAAGGTAAACAGGACTCTTTCAGAAGCCTTCTCCAATAGAAACGAAACACGACAGGGCTGCCCCCTATCTACACTTATTTTTGCCCTTACTCTAGAGCCACTATTCAATATGATACGCCTCAACCCCAATATAAAAATATAAAACGCCTGCAGGGAACGGTGGAACATAAACTGTCGGCATACTCAGATGATGTCCTGTTCTATGTCGCCTACCCACTGATTTCCCTCCCCAATATAATGGCGGAGCTATGTAGATTCCAGTCCATCTCTAACTTCAAGATTAATTATAGTAAGTCAGAGATCCTGCCGTGGGTGATCCCTTCCGCATTGCGCTCCCAACTGCAGGCCTCCTTCTCGTTCACATGGTGTAGTTCCTCCTTAAAATATCTAGGAATCTACCTCCCTGCCCTCTACTCACAATTGTATAATTGTAACTATGCCCCCCTGCTTTCCACACTCAGAATTGATCTACAATGGTGGGATTGCACCACCTTCTCCTGGATGGGTAGAGTCGGTATACTGAAGATGAATGTTCTGACGAGGGTGCTGTTCTACCTCCAGATGGTACCCATCTCACTGCCCAGATCCTTTTCTCTACCCTCAACAGCTTAATCTCAATATTTATCTGGCAGAGTCAGAGCCCCCGTATTGCCCTACGCATATTACAGGGCCCCAAAAGGATGGGGGGGGCTGGGAGTCCCTTCCATACGTAGATATTATGAGGCAATTGCATTACAGAGAATTCTAGATTGGCACCACCATACCCCACTAAATTGTGGGTTCCTCTCGAGAAGTTCCTCACAGGGTGTAGCCTGTCTCATGCCCCCTGGCTCCCTTGAGCCTACCGGGGCCTTTTAGATTTTGTGTCCCCTGTCTCTGTTCATGCGCTGGGGCTGTGGGATGCTCTGAACGTCCAGGGGAGGCCGTCTCCACCTGGGTCCCCGCTCTCTCACCTGGGTGGATTCCCTTGGTTCCCCCCCGGGAACATGTCTCTTACTTCTACGCGTGGGTGAGGGACAGGGAGACATGATGCGGGAGGTTCATTCAAGAGCGGGGACTGGTATCATTGGAGTGGCTTAGGTCCCAACGAATGGCGCTACAGACAACTGCACCATTTTGTTCATAGCCTTGCTTATGCCATTAGGCCCCTGTTGTTGGCATGGATGAGCACTGATGTGGCATGGATGTGGTACGGATGAGTACTGATGTGTCATGGATGTGGCACAGATGAACACTTACGTGGCATGGATGTAACAAGGATAAGAACTGATGTGGCATGGATGTGGCAGGGATGAAAACTGATGTGGCAAGGATGAGCACTGATGTGGCATGAATGTGGTACGGATGAGCACTGATGTAGCATGGATGTGGCACAGGTGAGCACTGATGTGGCACGGATGAGTACTGATGTGACACGGATGAGCACTGATGTGGTATGGATGTGGCACGATTGAGCACTTACATGGCATGTATGTGGCAAAGGTGAGAACTGATGTGGCATGGATGTGGCATGGATGAGAACTGATGTGCCACGGATGAGAACTGATGTGGCACGGATGAGCACTGATGTGGCATGGATGTGGTACGGATGAGTACTGATGTGGCATGGATGTGGCTAGATGAGTACTTACGTGGCGTGGATGTGACACGGATAAGAACTGATGTGGCATGGATGTGGCAGAGATGAAAACTGATGTAGCAAAGATGAGCACTGATGTGGCATGCATGTGGCTTGGATGAGTACTGATGTAGCATGGATGTGGCACAGATGAGTTCTGATGTGGCATGGATGTGGCATGCATGAGCACTGATGTGGCATGGATGTGGCATGGATGAATACTGATAAGGCATGAATGTGGCATGGATGGGTATTCATGTGGCTTGGATGTGGCACAGATGAGTACTGATGTGGCATGGATGTGGCATGGTTGAGCACTGATGTGGCATGGGTGTGGCACAAATGAGCACTGAGGAGGCATGGATGTGGCACAGATGAGCACTGATGTGGCATGAATGTGACATATTTTTGGTTAAAAAAAATCGCAACAGGCGTATATTGATTGGTTTTTGCAAAAGTTATCATGTCTACAAAATAGAGGATAGATTTATGGCATTTTTATTGTTATTTTTTTTTTCCTAGTAATACCAGTGATCTGCGATTTTTAGCAGGGCCGCGATATTGTGGCAGACAGATCGGACACTTCTGACACTGTTTTGGGACCAATGACATTTAAACAGCGATCAGAGCTAAAAATAGCCACTGATTACTGTATAAATGTCATTGGCAGGGAAGGGGTTAACACTAGGGAGCGATCAAGGGCTTAAATGTTCCCTAGGTAGGTGTTTCTAACTGTATGGGGGCTGGGCTGACAGAGAGTAGAGATAAATTGATGTTCCGGATTACTTGGAACAGCAGATCTCTCTCTACTTCCCCGACAGAATGATCTGTCTGTTTATATTGACAGATCTATGTTCTGTCTCTCTGTGGAGCGATCTCGGGTAGTCGGCGGACATCACGGCCGCTGGCCACATGCATCAGCTCCAGCGCCACGCAGCGCACGCCCCCATAGCTCTTAAAGCGGCCGACGTACAATGGCGGCGATTTGCGCAGGAGAGCTGACCTTCCGCAATACAACTACGGCGGTTGGTCAGCAAGCAGTTAATAACCACTGGGTTTTTTATTTTTTACTATATAAAATACATATATATAAAAAGACTTTTATTTGCTGCCACCCAAAAAAATGGAGCACCAACCGCCACTGCTATAGAGGAATACTGAAGACTGGAGTGGCAATGATCAGGGACAGGGTGCAGTGGTGATCAGAGACTCTGTGACTGCTGTAGCAGTTATCAGGTACGGTGTGAATGGTGTGGTGGAGATCAGGGACACTGTGACTGGAGTGGCGGTGATCAGGGACACTGTGACTGGAGTGGCAGTGAACAGGGACACTATGACTGGCGTGGAGGTGATCAGTGCAGAGGTGATCAGGGACAGTGTGACTGGTGTGGTGGTGATCAGGGACAGTGTGACTGGTGTGGTGGTGATCAGGGACACTGTGATTGGTGTGGTGGTGATCAGGGATACTGTGACTGGTGTGGTGGTGATCAGGGACACTGTGACTGGTGTGGTGGTGATCAGGGACACTATGACTGGTGCGGAGGTGATTAGTGCAGAGGTGATAAGGGACAGTGTGAAGGTGTGGTAGTGATCTGGGACACTGTGACTGGAGTGGTGGTGATCAAGCACACTGTGACTGGTGCGGAGGTGATCAGGCACAATGTGACTGGTGTGGTAGTAATCAGGGGTGCTGTGACTGGTGTGGTGGTGATCAGGGACACTGTGACTGGTGCAGAGATGATCAGGGGTGCTGTGACTGGTGTGGCAGTGATCAGGGACACTGTGACTGGTGCGGAGGTGATCAGGGACAGTGTGACTGGTGTGGTGGTGATCAGGGACACTGTAATTGGTGTGGTGGTGATCAGGGATACTGTGACTGGTGTGGTGGTGATCAGGGACACTGTGACTGGTGCGGAGGTGATTAGTGCAGAGGTGATCAGGAACAGTGTGACTGGTGTGGTGGTGATTTGGGACACTGTGACTGGAGTGGCGGTGATCAAGGGCACTGTGACTGGTGCGGAGGTGATCAGGCACAATGTGACTGGTGTGGTGGTAATCAGGGGTGCTGTGACTGGTCTGCTGGTGATCAGGGACTCTGTGACTGGTGCAGAGATGATCAGAGGCGCTGTGACTGGAGTGGCGGTGATCAGGAACACTGTGACTGGTGTAGCAGTGATCAGGGACACTCTGACTGGTGTGGAGGTGATCAGGGACACTGTGACTAGTACAGCAGTGATCAGGGACAGTGTGACTGGTGTGGAGGTGATCAGGGTCACTGTGACTGGTACAGCGGTGATCAGGGACACTGTGACTGGTGTGGAGGAGATCAGGGACACTGTGGCTAGTGTGGTAGTGATCAGGGACACTGTGACTGGTGTGGTGGTGCTCGGGGACATTTTGACAGGAGTGACAGTGATCAGGCACAATGTGACTGGTGTAGCGGTGATCAAGGAGACTGTGACTGGAATGGCGGTGATCAGGGGTGCTGTGACTGGTGTGGTGGTGAGCAGGGACACTGTGACTGGTGCAGAGATGATCAGGGGTGCTGTGACTGGTGTGGTGGTGATCAGGGACACTGTGACTGGTGCAGAGATGATCAGGGGTGCTGTGACTGGTGTGGGGGTGATCAGGAACACTATGACTGGTGTAGCGGTGATCAGGGACAGTGTGACTATTATAGTGGTGATCAGGGGCACTGTGACTGGTGCAGCGGTGATCAGGGACAGTGTGACTGGTGAAGCGGTGAACAGGGACACTGTGACTGGTGTGGTGGTGATCAGGGACACTGTGACTGGTGTAGCGGTGATCAAGGACACTGTGACTGGTGTAGCGGTGATCAGGGACACTGTGACTGGTGTGGAGATGATCAGGGACAATGTGACTGGTTTAGCGGTGATCAGGGACAGTGTGACTGGTGTGGTGGCGATCAGAGACACTGTGACTGGTGTAGCGGTGATCAGGGACAGTGTGACTGGTGTGGTGGTGATCAGGGACACTGTGACTGGTGCAGAGGTGATCAGGGACACTGTGACTGATACAGAGTTGATCAGGGACACTGTGGCTAGTGTGGCAGTGATCAGGGACGCTGTGACTGATGTGGTGATGATCAGGGACACTGTGATTGGAGTGGCAGTGATCATGCACGATCATGCACAATGTGACTGGTGTGGTGGTGATCAGGGGTGCTGTGACTGGTGTGGTGGTGATCAGGTACACTGTGACTGGTGCAGAGATGATCAGGGGTGCTGTGACTGGTGTGGCGGTGATCAGGGGTGCTGTGACTGGTGTGGTGATGATCAGGGGTTCTGTGACTGGTGTGGTGGTGATCAGGGACACTGTGACTGATGCAGAGATGATCAGGGGTGCTGTGACTGGTGTGGTGGTGATCAGGGTCACTGTGACTGGTGCAGCGGTGATCAGGGACACTGTGACTGGTGTGGAGGAGATCAGGGACACTGTGGCTAGTGTGGTAGTGATCAGGGACACTGTGACTGGTGTGGTGGTGCTCGGGGACATTTTGACAGGAGTGACAATGATCAGGCACAATGTGACCAGTGTAGCGGTGATCAAGGAGACTGTGACTGGAGTGGCGGTGATCAGGGGTGCTGTGACTGGTGTGGTGATGATCAGGGACACTGTGACTGGTGCAGAGATGATCAGGGGTGCTGTGACTGGTGTGGGGGTGATCAGGAACACTATGACTGGTGTAGCGGTGATCAGGGACAGTGTGACTGGTATAATGGTGATCAGGGGCACTGTGACTGGTACAGCGGTGATCAGGGACAGTGTGACTGGTGAAGCGGTGAACAGGGACACTGTGACTGGTGTGGTGGTGATCAGGGACACTGTGAGTGGTGTGGTGGTGATCAGGGATACTGTGACTGGTGTAGCGGTGATCAGGGACACTGTGACTGGTGTGGAGATAATCAGGGACAATGTGACTGGTTTAGTGGTGATCAAGGACAGTGTGACTGGTGTGGTGGCGATCAGGGACACTGTGACTGGTGTAGCGGTGATCAGGGACAGTGTGACTGGTGTGGCGGTGATCAGGGACACTGTGACTGGTGCAGAGGTGATCAGGGACACTGTGACTGATACAGAGGGGATCAGGGACACTGTGGCTAGTGTGGCAGTGATCAGGGACGCTGTGACTGGTGTGGTGGTGATCAGGGACACTGTGACTGGTGCAGAGATGATCAGGGACACTGTGACTGGTGTGGAGATAATCAGGGACAATGTGACTGGTTTAGTGGTGATCAAGGACAGTGTGACTGGTGTGGTGGCGATCAGGGACACTGTGACTGGTGTAGCGGTGATCAGGGACAGTGTGACTGGTGTGGTGGTGATCAGGGACACTGTGACTGGTGCAGAGGTGATCAGGGACACTGTGACTGATACAGAGGGGATCAGGGACACTGTGGCTAGTGTGGCAGTGATCAGGGACGCTGTGACTGGTGTGGTGGTGATCAGGGACACTGTGACTGGTGCAGAGATGATCAGGGGTGGTGTGACTGGTGTGGTGGTGATCAGGGGTGCTGTGACTGGTGTGGTGATGATCAGGGGTTCTGTGACTGATGTGGTGGTGATCAGGGACACTGTGACTGATGCAGAGATGATCAGGGGTGCTGTGACTGGTGTGGCGGTGATCAGGAACGCTGTGACTGGTGTAGCAGTGATCAGGGGCACTCTGACTGGTGTGGTGGTGATCAGGGACAGTGTGACTGGTGCAGCGGTGATCAGGGACAATGTGACTGGTGATCAGGGACATTGTGACTGGTGCAGCAGTGATCAGGGACAGTGTGACTGGTGCAGTGGTGATCAGGGACACTGTGACTGTGGCGGTGGTGATCAGGGACACTGTGACTGGTGCAGCGGTGATTAGGGACAGTGTGATTGGTGTGGCGGTGATCAGGGACAGTGTGACTGGTGTGGCAGTGATCAGGGACAATGTGACTGGAGTGGTGGTGATCAGGGACACTGTGACTGGTGCAGCGGTGATCAGGGACAGTGTGGCTGGTGTGGCAGTGATCAGGGATACTGTGACTGGAGTGGTGGTGATCAGGGACATTGTGACTGGTGCAGCGGTGATCAGGGACAGTGTGACTGATGCAGCGGTGATCAGGGACACTGTGACTGTGGCAGTGGTGATCAGGGACACTGTGACTAGTGCATCGGTGATCAGGGACAGTGTGACTGGTGTGGCAGTGATCAGGGACACTGTGACTGGAGTGGTGATGATCAGGGACACTGTGACTGGTGCAGCAGTGATTAGGGAAAGTGTGACTGATGTGGTGGTGATCGGGAACAGTGCGACTGGTGTGGAGGTGATCGGGGACAGTGTGACTGGTGTGGCGGTGATCAGGGACAGTGTGACTGGTGCAGCGGTGATCAGGGACAGTGTGACTGGTGTGGTGGTGATCAGGGACACTGTGATTGGTGTAGCGGTGATCAGGGACACTGTGACTGGTGTGGCGGTGATCAGGGACACTGTGACTGGTGCAGTGGTGATCAAGGACAGTGTGACTGGTGTAGTGGTGATCAGGGACAGTGTGACTGGTGAAGTGATGATCAGGGACAGTGCGACTGGTGTGGCAGTGATTAGGGACAGTGTGACTGGTGCAGTGGTGATCAAGGACAGTGTGACTGGTGTGGTGGTGATCAGGGACACTGTGACTGGTGTGGTGGTAATTAGGGACACTGTGACTGGTGTAGTGGTGATCAGGGACACTGTAACTGGTGTGGTGGTGATCAGGGACAGTGTGACTGGTATAGTGGTGATCAGGGACACTGTGACTGGTGTGGTGGTGATCAGGGACACTGTGACTGGTGCAGGGGTGATCAGGGACACTGTGACTGGTGCAGCGGTGATCAGGGACACTGTGACTGGTGCAGCGGTGATCAGGGACACTGTGACTGGTGAAGTGGTGATCAGGGACACTGTGATTGGAGTGGCAGTGATCATGCACGATCATGCACAATGTGACTGGTGTGGTGGTGATCAGGGGTGCTGTGACTGGTGCAGCGGTGATCAGGGACACTGTGACTTGTGCAGCGGTGATCAGGGACACTGTGACTTGTGCAGCGGTGATCAGGGACACTGTGACTGGTGAAGTGGTGATCAGGGACACTGTGACTTGTGCAGCGGTGATCAGGGACACTGTGACTTGTGCAGCGGTGATCAGGGACACTGTGACTTGTGCAGCGGTGATCAGGGACACTGTGGCTTGTGCAGCGGTGATCAGGGACACTGTGACTTGAGCATCGGTGATCAGGGACACTGTGACTTGAGCAGCGGTGATCAGGGACACTGTGACTTGAGCAGCGGTGATCAGGGACACTGTGACTGGTGCGGCGGTGATCAGGGACAGTGAGACTGGTGCAGCAGTGATTAGGCACATTGGGGTGACTGGCAGCAGTGGTGTAGTGACATTGTACTGCTGTGGCGGTGATCAGAACCAATGGCTGGCACTGCAGCATGGGCATACAGTGATATCAGAGCAGCCATTGTACACGATCACTGACACCGCAGTACAATGTCATCATAGTGATAGTATGTTGAAAAAAAATTTTACACTTTTTCTTGTCATTTTTTTCCATACTGTCACCATAGTGTCACTGTGCTTGTTCTGGGAGTATGACATTTTTTTTAACGCTGTGATTGCCAATACAGCCATGAGTGTCCGGCTAGAAATGACATGAAAACTACAATTTGAATTTTAAAAAAAAGAAAAGAAAAGAGTAGCTTGTAAATAATGAAGTTATCACAGTAACAATAAGTTCAGCTCACTAAAATGAATCTCTACTCTCCTCCAATGTAATCAGTAGGAGAATCAGTGCCTGGCTATGAGGATGAAATAAGGATGAGCACAGGCAGCCAGTGTATTAGCATTGCACATCATTAGAACAGAAAATAAGCACCCCAAGATCAGGCACAAAGTTTATCAGGCACATTTCCCGAGCTCTCTACTCACAGAACGGACATGCGGGGAGCGATCTAGAAATCTTCCCCCGTAGATGGGAGCCGGGATCTCTTCTTTCGGGGCGCCCATTGTATGCAAAACCAAAGGCACCCAGCAGCACCCTCCACTCCGCACCGGGCACCGGCCGCTGTTTACTGTTACCAGGCAACAGGAGGAGGTCACGTGCCCCGCTCTGCAGCATGGATCGTGTTACCGCTGTCCCTCCTAGCAGATGGGAGCTTCTAATGCTGACCATCCATGGACCAGCACAGCCTTATACAGCTAATGCTCATGTTTAATTTTGCTATCATTTTATTTTCATTGCTAAAACCTTTAGCTAAATTAAACTTAAAGAAATATGTCTCATAGCTGATGAGTTATCAATAGAAAGAAAAACAGGGGCAACCAATGAATTTAGATGTCATTAGGAAGGATGGCTATGGATAAGATCTGCATTGTCTCGCTGCAAATTTAAAGCATATCTAAACCCAAAAGTTAAAATGTGTCATATTGTGGTTTACCAATTCTTAGATGTGGTGGCTGCTTTAGTTTTCTGTTTTATCTGTTTTTCATTATATTTGCACTTGTTGATCCTGCCAGCAACAGCGGCCCGTCAATTAGGGGCGTATGGGCACCGCCCCCCCATCAATGGATTCCAATGTGGGGTGGTTTTTTTGAAGCACGTGATTGGAGCCAGAGGCGATAATAGGCTTCAAAAAAGGGTGGGCTTGGGGCCCCGCCTGCAGCCGATGGGGTAAGTTGGGGGGGTGGTTGTTTGCCCCCCAAACTGTCTGCCAGTAAGGACTGCCATATAGGGATCGAGTTGATCCTGCCAGTAAGGATTGCCATAGAGGGATCAAATTTCAATATATTTATGAGCAGGCTGGTTGATCTCATCCAATCACTGCTGGCGGCAGGGTCGGTGAAAGGATTTTTGTCTACTGAGGCCCCCCCCCCCACGGTCTATCCAGCACCCCTTCCCCACACCATCCTCCTGCCACACCCACCATTGTGACAGGAGGGTATTGTGGCAGGAGAGGGGTATCTGGGCAGTTTTAAAGGAGGGGGCAGGGGGACAATAAGGGGGCATTGTGGGGGCAGTAGGACAAAAGGAGGGCTGTGGGACAAGAGGGGGCAGTGGCACATGAGGGGGCAGCAGGACAGGAGGGGGGTAGTGTCACAGAAGGGAAGCAGCAGGACAGGAGGAGGGCAGTGGGACAGAAGGGAGGCAGCAGGACAGGAGGTGGGCAGTGGGACAGAAGGGGGGCAGCAGGACAGGAGGGGGGAAACCAGTCCTCCCAGATCTCACCTGTTCTGCAGTGGCTCCTCCAGATATTGCCAGTATGTATCTGGTGCCAGGAAGGGAAGCATTGCTCCAGACATGCAGACGACCTCTGGCAGCAGGTGCAGCACAGCGCGCCTGTGTGAACCGGGGCTCAGAGTGCATGTGCCAGTGACGTCAGCGGGGGAATCTGCAGTACATATCTCCTTAACGGTGCATGTTTAGGAGATGTTTACAGTATCTATAGGTAAGCCTTATTATAGGTGCCTATAGGTAAAATTCATGCATGGGAGTTTACTCCCACATTAATCCTTAACCACTTCAGCCCCGGAAGGATTTACCCAATTTCTGACTAGAACACTTTTTGCGTCGATTTAACTGACAATTGCGTGGTTGTGCGACGCTGTACCCAAACAAAATTGACGTCTTTTTTTCCCCACAAATAGAGCTTTCTTTTGGTGGTATTTGACCACCACTATGGTTTTTATTTTTTGCGCTATAATCAAAAAAAAGCGTCAATTTCGGAAAAAAAAACAATATTTTTTTACTTTTTGCTATAATAAATATCCCAAAAAATATGTAAAAAAAGAATTTCTTCCTCAGTCTTGGCCAATATATATTCTTCTACATATTTTTGGTAAATAAAATTGCAATAGGTATATATTGATTGGGTTGTGCAAAAGGTATCGCGTCTACAAACTATGGGAATAGATTTATGGCATTTTTATTATTTTTTATTTTTTTTTACTAGTAATGGCGGCGATCTGTAATTTTTATAGGGACTGCGATATTGCAGCCGACAGATCAGACACTTTTGACACTTTTTGGGACCAATGACATCTATAGAGTGATCAGAGCTTTAACCACTGTTACTGTATAAATGTCACTGACAGGGAAGGGGTTAAACTGTAGGGGGCATGCAAGGGGTAAAGTGTTCCCTCACTGTGTTATAACTGTGTGGGGGCTTGGCTGGCAGGGGCATGACAGATCTAACTGTTTCCGATCACAGGGAACAGTAGATCTGTGACATGTCCCCTGTCAGAATGGAGATCCTCCATGTTTACATTGGCAGATCTCCGTTCTGCCCCTGTAACAGGTGATCGCAGGTCGCCGGCAGATATCGAGTCCGCCCAACCCATGGGCACACTCACGCAGCATGCAGCGGGCGCAAGCCACCGTACAGCTACGACATTTTGCGCAGCAGTGCCAACCTGTTGCTGTATTATGGCGGTGGCCAGTCGGCAACTGGTTTAAGTAGATGTGAACCCAATTCATGAAATATCAGCTAGGCATATGCAGTATCTCGCTTGTGTATATATTTTCCAGTCAACACATCCCATGAATGTGTATGGATTAATTATATCAATAAAACCAAAATGTAATGAAAAAGACAACAAAAGTACATATGTATGTGTTCAAGTCCTTAGTATAAATCTATTGAAAAAAATAGGTGCAAAAAAGATGTGAAACTTGTCCAAGTAGCCGTGACCAGTAAACATCCACCACACTACCACTTCAGTGAAAGATCCTCCACCTATAAAGATGTGCCCTTACCGAGACCCCTGGACCGCTTATTACAGGGGGTCAGGGAACGCCTGTGTGGATATAAAACCTCCACTGAGCCACAGAAGTCGGCCTCCTCAGCGCTGTCTTCCGGATAAGTCTGACACTCCGTTAAGCTCAATGAAAACAGAAGGGCCGCAATAGTGTAATAACGTTTAAAAGCATATAAATGTATTTAAAAAATATTGCACTTACAAACTTCCAATGAAAAAATCGCAGACAACAGACAATCCTCGTTCATTCATTCAGCGGTGACCTGGAGACATCACTTCCGCCCTATCGATTTCGTCACGAACGGATGTCTTCCGGGGCATGAAGGATGTCTCACATCACCGCTTCAAATGGCCATCTGTGTGTTCCAATGGGCCAATCCCTGCGTTCGTCTGGAACAGAGTCCCTCCCATATCTCACATAGGGAACGAGCGCATGCGCACGTCCAAACGTGCATAGTCACATCACTACAATGCGACATGCACGAAAACTGAACTTCCTTTGTTTGCATTCCAAAACAAAACCAGAAGTGTATATTCACATAATGGCCAATCAAAAAAAAAAAGGGATTTTTTGTATAGTTCAAAATCTAGCAAACGAAAAAAAAAGGAAAAATGGGGGGCTTCTATCTAAATATATACCTGGACATACGAATGAACGTTCATTGTTTCGTTAATATAACCAAAAACTCGTAAAAAAAGTTTTTGTTTCTGTCCGGGTATATATTTAGATAGAAGGGGGGGGGGG
>BLSH010311756.1:1327547-1356163 GCA_018402905.1 Glandirana rugosa
ACAAATACACCAACATACACACGGAAAAGATACCATTTTTTTTGTTTGCTAAATTTTGAACTATACAAAAAAATCCCTTTTTTTTCTATACAAATGGAACAAAGCAAATTCAAATGTTTCAGAATTTACAAATTTATTCGAAATAACAAATTTCGATAATAACGAAAAAACTGAAAAACGCAAAAAAAAGAAAAAAACTTTTTGGCCATACACATGTCTACCGCTTTTTTGGGTTCTCTGTTCTGTGCCCCGACTCCAAGAACAGCCTCTTTCCCTCTGGCACACCTGGTTAAATGGAGAAACCTCCATAGCCCCGGACACATACACAGTTATAGAGATAGCCCACACCTGGCTGCAGGTTACCATAGAAAAGGCACACATACAACCACATAAACAAGTTGCTGTATTAAAACCACTTGAACAAAGACAGTTTGAAATAACATAAGTTCACTTCCCTTAAATTAAGTCACCATAAACTATACAGAATGAGATTGTACCCAGTTAAAGGATAATTAGCTCTTGGACGTCAGCTAGGGTCAATCGACAAATAACATTAGGTAATGTAAACCTCAAAAGCAGTCTGACGTATATTAAACTACACTAGCTTAGAGTGCACCCTAAGGCTCCTTTCAGACGAGCGGAGCCCATTTTGACAGGCTCTGCTGCTCAGTGGGATCCATCCGTTGATCCCCACTGAGCCGTGCAGAAACTGACCTGTCAGAGCTCCATTCTCCTCTATGGGGGATCGGATCCGCCAGACGGATGGAAAATAGGGTTTCCATCCATCTGTATTTAGCAGATCGGAGCGGATTGGATGTCAGCGGACATGTCACCATTGACATCCGTCACTCCATAGGAGTACATGGAGCGTCCGTTCAGGTCTGCCTGAAAAACTGACAGGCTGACCTGAACGGTCCGCTGGTGTGAAAGGGCCCTTAGGCAGTGGTTCTCAACCCTGTCCGCAAGTACCCCCAACAGGCCATGTTTTGGGAATTTCTCTTAGATATAATAGCTGTCCAAAATACCAAGCCATTGACTCTGATTTAAAGCACCTGTGCAAGGGAAGGGAAACCTGCAAACATGGCCTGTTGGGGGTACTTATAGACCAATGGTTCTCAACCCTGTCCTCAAGTACCCCCAACAGGCCATGTTTTGGGAATTTCTCTAAATACCAAGCCATTGACTCTGATTTAAAGCACCTGTGCAAGATAAAGGAAAACCTGCAAACATGGCCTGTTGGGGGTACTTGAGGACAGGGTTATGAACCACTGTTATAGACAGTGTTGAGTACCACTGCTTTAACCAGTTCAGATCCGTGGTATACCCGAAAGATGGCTACAGCGCGGCTCTGAAATGCTCGGAGGACGTCCATGGACGTCCTGCCTTGTGCACGCTTCCCGCGCGCACTCGCAGCCTCGCTGATCACCTGTAGCAGCTGCAGAATGGGGAACCGCCGATGTAAACACGGCGGTTCTCCGTTCTGTGAAGGGGACATGACAGATCTACTGATCCCTGTCACTGGGATCAGTTAGATCTGTTATGTCCCGACCAGCCCCGCCCCCCACAGTTAGAACATGCCTAGGGAACACAGTTAACCCCTTCACTGCCCCCTAAGTGTTAATCTCTTCACCGCCAATGACATTTACACAGTAATCAGTAGACATTTAAATTTATGATCGCTGTATAAATGTCATTGTTCCCAAAAATGTGTAAAAAATGTCCGACATGTCTGCTGCAATATCGCAGTCCCAATAAAAATTGCAGATTGCAGCCATTACTAGTAAAAAAAAAAAAAAAATAGTAAAAACACCATAAATCAATTCCCACAGTTTGTAGACGTGATTACTTTTGCGCAAACCAATCAAAATACGTTGATTGTGTTTTTTTACCAAAAATATGTAGTAGAATATATATCGGCCAAAGCTGATGAATAATTTTCTTTTTTATATTTTTTTTGGATATTTATTATAGCAAAAAAGTAAAAACTATTGTTCTTTTTTCAAAATCGTCACTATTTGATTGTTTATAGCGCAAAAAATAAAAACCCGCAGAGGTGATCAAATACCACCAAAAGAAAGCTCTATTTGTGGGAAAAAAATTATAAAAATTTTGTTTGGGTACAATGTCGCACGACCTCGCAATTGTCATTCAAAATGTGAAAGAGTTGAAAGCCTAAAATTGGTCTGGGCAGTGCCCAGTATAGAAGTGGTTAAGGAAAGGGCCCTAAGGTTGGTTCTTCTCCATGGCAAGTAAACAGGTGAGGTGAGGGGACTTAAGGGCAGTAAGAGTAAGGGTCAGTCTTTGGTCCTGACTCTTCAGCTATTACTATCTTACCCCTATCCTGGAGTACTTGCGCTGGCTACCCGTCAGGTTCCATATAGACTTTAACCACTTCTGCCCGGGAAGGATTTACCCCCTTCCTGACCAGAGCACAATTTGCCATTCGGCACTGCATTGCCTTAACTGACAAATGCGTGGTCGTGCTATGTTGTACCCAAAGAAAATTTACGTCCTTTTTTTCCCACAAATAGAGCTTTCTTTTGATGGTATTTGACCACCTTTTATTTTTTGTGCTATAAACAAAAAAAGAGCGACAATTTTGAAAAAAAAACAATATTTTTTACTTTGTACTATAATAAATATTCAAAAAACAAAATTGTAAAAATGCTAATTTCTTCCTCAGTTTAGGCCGATATATATTCTTCTACATATTTTTGGTTAAAAAAAATCACAATAGGCGTATATTGATTGGGTTGCGCAAAAGTTATCACGTCTACAAACTATGGGAATAGATTTATGGAATTTTTATTTATCTATTTATTTTTTACTAGTAATAGCAGCGATCTGCAATTTTTATCGGGACTGCGATATTGCGGCGGACAGATCGGACACTTTTGACACTTTTTGGGGACCAATGACATTTATACAGCGATCAGAGCATTAAATAGCCACTGATTACTGTATAAATGTCACGGGCAGGGAAGGGGTTAAACTGTAAGGGGCGATCAAGGGGTTAAGTGTGTTCCCTCAGCGTGTTCTAACAAGTGTGTGTGGGCTGAGCTGGTAGGGACATAACAGATCTAATTGTTCCCGATCACTGGGAACAGTAGATCTGTTACATGTCCCCTGTCAGATCTCCGTTCTGCCTCTGTAACAGGCGATCGCGGGTTGCCGGCAGACATCAAGTCCGCCTGACCCAACTGAGGCTGTGCGAGCCGCCATTTACGCAGCAGTACCAACCTGCCGCCGTATTTTGATGGCGGCTGGTTGACAACTGGCTAAGATTCACTTGCTCACCTATAAGACTCTTCATGGCTTGGCACCCCAATATCTCTCTGAACTTTTATCAACGTACTCCCCCCTCTTAGGATTCTTTCATATTACATTGTTTTGAATCACGGGCAGATTTGCCGCAAATCTGCTTGCAATTTGACAGCGCCAATGTGTGAATGGCAAAACACGGGACTCGCATTTGAGATGCCATTCAGTTGAATGACACCTCAAAACGCGGTTTGCTATTCACACATCGGCGATGTCAAAACGCTGATTCAAAATGTTGCAATGTGAATGCAGCCTTAAAGGGGTTGTAAACCCTTGGGGTTTTCACCTTAATGCATTCTATGCATTAAGGTGAAAAACCTCCTTTAGTATAGGAGCCTCCCAGAGCCCCCGTTTTTACTTACCTGAACCCTGTCTTTTCCGCACCGAGGATGAGCACACCTGCTCCAGCCGGTGTCTCGGGTCCTGATTGGATAGATTGATAGCAGCGCAGCCATTGGCTCCCTCTGCTGTCAATCAAATCCAATCAGGACAAGAGACACCGGCTAGAGTGGGTGTGCTTGTCCCTGGCGCGAGAAAGTAAAGTAATCCTAGCAGTTAAAGTGCCGCTAAATTACTTTTACAGGTGGCAGAAGTGGGTCCCACGCCCCTCCTGCCACCACCACCACCTTTACTGTGCTCTCCCATGGGCACACAGTTAGAGGAACAGATGTTGTTCCTCCCACTGTGTGTTGTCAGAAACATAAAGGTTTTTGTCACTTACGGTGCCTTGTTTACCTGGCAGCTAGCGGCCAGTAAAGTAGCCAATCAAACCAATATGCGTCTTATCGACTACATTGGAGGCCAGAGAAAAGATATGGGGTCTAATAGATCCCAGATCTCTCCATAAAGAGGACATGTCACAGCCCATGCTATTACAAAGGGATGTTGTTCATCCCTTCTAATAGCAATAAAGTTGATAAAAAAATGTAAAGGTACAGTGTTAAAAGAAATTTTTAAATAACAAAAACCCCCCCCAAAAAAATATTTAAAGCTTCCCCGTTCCCCATGCTCATGTGTAAATGTGAACGTGCATGTAGGTGTGGCACGCATATGTAAATGGCAATTGCACCACACCTGTGAGGTATCGCCACAAACGTCAGAGCAAGAGCAATAATTTTAGCTCTAGACCTCCTGTGTAGGTGCAACTTTAAACATGACATGTTTGGTATCTATTTACTCAGCGTGACATAATCTTTCATATTTTACCAATTGAGTATTATATTGTGTTTTTGTACATTAAACCACTTCACCTGCGAAAGATTTACCCCCCTTCCTGACCAGGCCATTTTTTCCAAAACGGCACTGCATTACTTCAACTGACAATTGCGCAGTCATGCAATGCTGTACCCAAACAAAATGTATGTCCTTTTTTCCCACAAATTTTTTTTGGGGGTATTAGAACACCTCTGCATTTTTAATTTTTGCGCTATAAACAAAAAAGACCATCAAATTTTGAAAAAAATCCAATATTTTTTACTTTCTGCTCTAACATATCCAATATAAAAATGCAAAAAAACTAATTTCTTCATCAATTTAGGCCAATATGTATTCTGCTACATATTTTTTGGTAAAAAAAAATCCCAATCCCAATCCCAAACTATGGGATATATTTATGGAATTTCTATTTGTTTATTTATTTTTACTAGTAATGGCGGCGCTCATCGACTTATAACAGGACTGTGATATTGCGGCAGACAAATTGGACACCTAACTGACACTTTTGACACTGTTTTGGGAACCAGTGACACTAATACAATGATTATGCCCGAGGCATGATGGGGTGGTTTGTTTTTGTTTTTTTGTTTTTTTTGGATATGTATTATATCAAAAAGTAAAAAATATTGGTTTTTTTTTCAAAATTGTTGCTCTTTTTTTGTTTTTAGCGCAAAAAATAAAAACCGCAGAGGTGATCACATACCACCAAAAGAAAGCTCTATTTGTGGGGAAAAAAGGACATCAATTTTTGTTTGGGTACAGCATCGCACGACCGTGCAATTGTCAGTTAAAGCGGCGCAGTATTATTCCTGTCAGAGGTACCAAAACCCCGTCCCCACACAAAGTGAGAAGGCGGAGATGACTGCCATGCATCGCAGCCCCGGTACCAGACACCGCACGGCCCCCCACATCCTCTCCACAGAGCAGGCCCACTGTGATTGGCTGGAACCCACAACATGTGTATATGTATATATACATACATATACACAAGCATACATATAAAACGCAGTCTGAGGTATCATAAAAAAAAAGGGGTTGAAAATGAATGAGTAGGGAATAGCTTATGGTTATATAAACTAGATAATGACTAAATAAAAAGGGTTTTGAAAAAAAGAGACTGGTGTGACAGGTCACTGGGAAGAGGCGGGTGTCTTCCACCCTGGTATCTGGTTATAAATAAATGTGACCCGGCACCCAAAAAGATGGTATACATACTGAGCAGTGGCAGACCTCCACCCCTGTATTAGCTGAGTACAAAGAGAGAAAATGGGACTCTAAATGAAGCCTGCCACTGTGTTAATAAATAATGTTGGTAAATAAGTTTCATGTCAATCCTTTTTGAGATCATATTATTCCTGTCAGAGATACCAGATATTTACAGACCCATTATGTACTTTTCAGAATGTCCTTAGTGCATCATACTCCTGATGAATGGCTGTACGCCATGAAACGCGCCGAGTCTACATTAAAGATGCCAAAACAAACTCGGGCCTTCTAATACATCCTTTATATGTATATACCATTTACTGATGAATAATTTTAAAATTTGCTTGCTAATCATGTCTCTCTTTTTTGATTTCTGTATCTTAAAATGTATACTATAATTGTCTTTGTACTTGATGGGATTGTTTTTTTTACAACATATCATGGTTTATAGAAAAGAATATTTTATACTAAAGAATTAAACTTTAATCAATAAATTATTGACATGAAACTTATTTACCAACATTTTTTATTCACACAGTGGCAGGCTTCATTTAAAGTCCCATTTTCTCTCTTTGTACTCAGCCAATACAGGGATGGAGGTCTGCCACTGCTCAGTATGTATACCCTCTTTTTGGGTGCCGGGTCACATTTATTTCTAACCTGAAGAATACATTTGTTTCTTACATTTTTTTTTTTTTTGGAAATGTTTTATAGCACAAAGTAAAAAAATGTGTTTTACTTCGTCTTTTGCTCCCTGCAAAGTAAAAGCATAATGGGCTAGTATGCATCCCATACTAGCCCATTATGTTGCGCTTGCCTGCAAATGAAGCCTGTGCTGTTCTTGCCTGGAGGCCGCATCCATCTTCGGCCCCTCTTCCTTCCGGGGCCGCAGATTCCGTCTCTGTGACTGACCGGAGCTGCGTGATGTCACTCCCGCGCTCGGGAACAAATGGCACGGAGGGCCGTTTCTTCACAGCGCATGCGCCGATGACATCATTTGCGCTCTACAAGGTAAATGTCTCCTAAACGGCGCACGTTTAGGAGATATTTACAGGACCTATAGGTAAGCCTTATTATAGGCTTACCTATCGGTACAACCTCTAAAAAGAGGTATACAACCACTTTAAATGGTTAAGGTACGGATAGCAGGAAGTCATGGAGGAGTTTTCTGTAAAAGACACTGGAAGAAGAGGCAAGGCTTGCCCCAGAATATAAGGAAAGCTTTTCTTTCCTGCAGCAGAGGTACATAAATGGTACCTCTGCTGCAGAAAAGAAAAGCTTTCCTTATATTCTCATAAATGTTATATGGAGGTACATGAATGGTATACGGAGGTAGTAGTACATGAATGGTATACGGAGGTAGTGGTACATGAATGGTATACGGAGGTACATGAATGGTATAAGGAGGCATCTGAATGGTGTACGGAGGCACATGAATGGTTCTCTTGTCACGTTTTTGGGGTTGTGTTCGATATGTGCAAAGAGAGATCACGCAAATACTTAAAAATATAAAATTTATTACAAGTAATGACAGATACAGATAAAGATAAAGAAAATATCAAGAATACTTAACTAAAGGTGCTTGTTTCCGTAGCCATGGAGTCTCTGACATGGCACAGGGGATCAGGACCAGACACGTGCCTCATGGCTGTTCTGGGTGAGACTAACTTATACCAGTTTGGGCTGTGGTATTAAGCTTGTGTGTAAGGAAAAGGACCACCCCCAGCCAACACCCTGGTAAGCAACAATATGACCTTTACATTCCTGAGGAGAGGGGGCTAGCTTGACCATATAAGGCAGTTCATATGCCCATAAGTTGAGTCATGCAAGGTAACCAGGATATTAGAGGCTATAATAGATATTTGTGAGGCCAACCTTAATGAGGAATATGAAATATGCAATTTCCCCAACACTCCACCCCCTGGCTCACAAATCATATAATGCCTCCAACTGTGCATAAACACAACATCAATATTAGAAGGGAAAGCACCTGATTATTGTAAACAAAAATAATAATTCTCCCACCCCCCGGTTTACCTTAAGTGAAAAATGGGGGATCTAAAGCGTATCTAATCTAAAGTGTAGATACCTACTTTCCTTTCCCTGTCAGATTTACCTGCACAGAACATTTCTTTCGGCTATGATGTTAGGGCTGAAAAATATAAAAATATCCAAACTTAAAAAAACTATATGTCGGACTAACAGAACACCAAACTTCTCCTTTTGAAAGCACAGGAGCAGGTATGAACATCAAACTTTCTTTTCAAAGTCCCCCATACCTGGTGATGGACAGCAGAGTCTTAGACATCCGGTGATCAGATCGCAGTTGCAGCACAACAATTGCAACGCTGTAAAACTGAAAGATCTGTAGAATACAAAGTCCATATCCTCCGGACTATTGCAGCTCACAAGTCATTGACGTGCAGGCACATAACTTTACAGACAGTTCAAGCACTTGACCATCAGAGCAGACAAAACAGTTCAGGTACTTCACGATCAGATTCAGGTACTTGACCATGATAGCGGATGGAACAGTTCAGGTATTCAACCATCAGAACAGGTGTAACTTGCACCAACAGTTCAGCTGCTGATCATTGGCAAAGTCTTTATAGACAGTTGCTGCTGTCAAATGTGTTTGTCTCCTTTCTCCAATATGCTTGTGGTTGACGTCAAGGCAGGTGTGTTACCAAGACTACCAGTCCAACCTTCCATAACTAACAATAATGCCCATATAGCCCATCATGGATTTAGATTTCTGAACAGTTAAATCCACAATCCCTAGTGACCTGGCCTAACACTAAAAGGAAAAAACTCAGCTTTTTCTCATTCGGGGTGAAATATTGGTACAGGAACACCACCACCCATCTCCCACCTGAAATCTACTTTGTATCTAAACTTAACAATGTCCAACCATAGGCCCAACTTCAAATCACTTAATGTGTGTATTTTTCCTCTGTATACTCCGGTCTCCTCCCACACTCTAAAAACATTCTGACAGGCTACCTGGCTCTTGTCTATACTGACCCCAATATGTGTGTACAAACTACCCACACCTGATGTGTCAGTATACTCTACATGCCAGTCCCACACCCAAGCAATCTGGGAGAATCAAGGAAGACTAAACCTGGGAACCTATTTCATTTCATAATCAAGTTTATCAAATGTGGTGGCCAAAGGATCACTAAGTGTCAGATATAACAATGTATATATCAAAATTACAGCACCTTAATTTTGAAGGACTTGCAACCATTGCCATAATCATGATTAAGTCTAATTAACATAAAATTACTTTTTCCATAATAAATGACATGATTAGCTTAAATTCAAACAGTCATTCATATAGAAAAATATACTTCAACTCAAACACCAGTTGTGTAAAACCTTTAACTTTTAGTATCACCTGTTCTCTTCCTGCACTGTGCACATCCTGTGGATTCTGTTCTTGTTTCACACACTCCAACAGTGGCTCTGTATCACATGCCACTGCAATGATTATGGCAGAATCTATTAAACTAGATGCTGCTATAAATCAATCTAAATACACACAGGAAGGGACAGTAGAGGAAGATAAACATATTATGTTTAGGTATTCCTATACCCTCCAAACCATTAGAAATATGTTTCAAATTCAACTTAATCAGAAGGGAAAAAACATGAATACTCATCACGCAGCATGAAAATTATTAGCTGCTCTGTTTTACAATCAGTTCTAATAAAAACTGTCATTACATTCACATAAACAAAATATCAACAATTAAGACGATGCAAGGTGTCAATGTATGTTGTAATCTTTGTCTTTAGTTCTTGGACATCAAACCATATCAGACAGGTGATTGACGCTGTTTAGCGCTATCTAGGAACTAAACAAAATGAAAGGTTTAGTGCATTATCATTACATTTCCCACCTAGAAATAAACAAATAGTTAGCACAAAACACATATTCAAAACACTTTCCAGACAAAACATATGGCCATGTTGTTTAATGAGAGTGCACTCTTTTCTACTTATGTTAAAGAAGCTCATTAATTAATTAATCACCACGTGGATTTTTATTAAAGGACGTCCATCAAAAGTTGTCAATAATTCACCATGGTTAACATTCACAATAACATTTGCAGTGTGTTCATTACATTGTGCACAAATGTTATACATCACCAAATCCATTTTGATGTTTCTATTTCAACCTCTTCCCATAAAAATCTTTGAAACTTCTGTATTAACAAAAAAACTTATAAAACAATCATTAGTGTTGTATTCTAAAGTTTCACACTTCATTACAATCACCAATCCAGACAATACATAGACATGCATCTCCAGTGATCATTCACTATTGTCCTATTGTATACTGTTACTCTTTGCTTGCTCATACATTTAACATGTTATACAGACAACTAGGTTTTTACCAGTGGGTGGAGCCTTCTCTCTTTCCACGCCCAGTAGGTCGGAATGGAGAACCAAACATTTAAATAATTATAATAATCATGGCTGCTTTTAGGAATTTAAAGGGTGTCGGTTGCAATCAGCCTTTTCTTTGTTTAAACTGAATCCTAGAGTTAAAAAGCTAAAAACTAACAATTTCAACTAGGATTGTATTTTTGAAACATAATTAAACATTTCTCTTGGTCTTATATATCACCCACATTTAAACATTACATTTAACAGTATATGCCTTATTTCTTAGATGTTCAGAACTTTCCTGCTTCACAGACAGGCACAATCTTTGAAGGGGGGTAACAAATGGTGGAATGTCTGTCTCTTTATCTGTTTCCTCTCTTTACACAAACACACAGAGCATGTAAAGGGAGGGGAGGAATCTGCAAATGAGTCCCAAATACTTTCTTATAAAGGATGACCCTCAAACATAAGTGACAAAACTTATTTTACAAATCATACTATGCATTACCTATCTATCTTGATTAAGGTAACCTTGTCATTTTATATAGACAATACAAACAAGTACCATGTCCATTAGTTAGCTTCAAACCATTCGGACATACACATAACAATCAATTTGAGCAGTTAGCTCATTTTCAATATTCAAACAAGTCTCATTGCTCTGAAATTTCTTCAATCCAGAGACCAATGCTGTTTACTATTGCAAATTAAGGCTTCCTGAAGATACAACAGTTTAATTTGTATATCAGTCTCTCGCCCAATTTATCAAACAAGAACAAAATCGCAAGCCGGTGTCCTACGCTTTCTGAATGTACTATGGCTCACAATACAAATAAACAACATTAAACCCAGTACAAACAGTCTAGCACAATTCTGCATCATTTTTGTATCTCTTGTTTGCACAAATCGACCCCACTTCTGGTACCAAATCTCTTGTCACGTTTTTGGGGTTGTTTACTATTGCAAATTAAGGCTTCCTGAAGATACAACAGTTTCATTTGTATATCAGTCTCTCGCCCATTTTATCAAACAAGAACAAAATCGCAAGCCAGTGTCCTACGCTTTCTGAATGTACTATGGCTCACAATACAAATAAACAACATTAAACCCAGTACAAACAGTCTAGCACAATTCTGCATCATTTTTGTATCTCTTGTTTGCACAAATCGACCCCACTTCTGGTACCAAATCTCTTGTCACGTTTTTGGGGTTCTGTTCGATATGTGCAAAGAGAGATCACGCAAATACTTAAAAATATAACATTTATTACACGTAATGACAGATACAGATAAAGATAAAGAAAATATCAAGAATACTTAACTAAAGGTGCTTGTTTCCGTAGCCATGGAGTCTCTGACATGGCACAGGGGATCAGGACCAGACACGTGCCTCTTGGCTGTTCTTGGTGAGACTAACTTATACCAGTTTGGGCTGTGGTATTAAGCTTGTGTGTAAGGAAAATGACCATCCCCAGCCAACACCCTGGTAAGCAACAATATGAACTTTACATTCCTGAGGAGAGGGGGCTAGCTTGACCATATAAGGCAGTTCATATGCCCATAAGTTGAGTCATGCAAGGTAACCAGGATATTAGAGGCTATAATAGATATTTGTGAGGCCAACCTTAATGAGGAATATGAAATATGCAATTTCCCCAAAAATGGTGTACGGAGGTCCATAAATGGTATACAGAGGTCAGTGTTGCCAACCTCCAGCAGCATTTTTTACTGGCAAAATATAGAAAATTTACTGGTGGAGCACATTTTTTACTGGCAACTTGAAAAATAATAGAACTCATATTAAAAACGAAGACAATTGATATTTAAACACAACATGGAAACACTGACAATACCCATATCAAGTAATTTGCCTGATTTACACTTAAAAAGTCAGCACAGTATGACAAATTATCAGACCCTGATATTTATAGACAGCTGTAAAAATCACAGATTTTTGCCAGCTGTCAGTAAATTTACTGGCTTTTGGCAACCCTGACGGAGGTCCATGAATGGTATACGGAGATCCATGAATGGTATTCGGAGGTCCATGAATGGTGTGCGGAGGTCCATGAATGGTATACAGAGGTCCATGAATGGTATACAGAGGTACATATATGGTGTATGGAGGTACATGAATGGTGTACAGAGGTACATGAATGGTATACGGAGGTCCATGAATGGTATACAGAGGTCAATGAATGGTATACGGAGGTACATGAATGGTGTATGGAGGTCCATGAATGGTATACGGAGGTCCATGAATGGTACACGGAGGTACGTGAATGGTGTACGGAGGTACATGAGTGGTATACGGAGGTACATGAATGGTATACGGAGGTACATGAATGGTGTACGGAGGTACATGAATGGTATACGGAGATACATGAATGGTGTACAGAGGTACATGAATGGTATACGGATGTACGAACGTGTTCTTTTGTACACTGTCTGTTAGTTTGTTTACATTAATGCCTGGTGCCTACCATAGAGTTCTTATTGCAAACAGATTCTTCCTGTTAAGAGGTTGTTTCCTGCCCCTGCTTAAAGGTCAGGAAACCCCTCAAGGCTATATATGTGGATGTCTTACAGGAAGTGGAAGGAGAGTGTGACCAGCCACATGCTATGGCAGCAAGAGGTGCTGCAGACTGATTTTGTGATATCTCCTTCCAGGCTAAAAAGGGACAATAACATAGGCAAGTGTTACTGCACTGTTTAGCTCACTGTTTGTTATGTTACTGTCACTCCTGTGTGGGAGATACTGTATATGTTAGAGGCTTCTCTGATTCACTTTCTCTTTGCATACTGCAATATACTTGGGTTATTCTTAAGTGTATGAGAGCAAAGATCATTTGATTATAACCACATCACCCATCAAGTGACTAGTTTGTGTTGAAGTGTATATTTGTTACATTATTTAAAGCAACAGTGTCCCTTTTTGGTCTGGGTGGTTCCTAGCTAGTATTAGCCCAGGGAACAGTAAACAACTCAGGGTAGCGACAGGTTAGACTTCCGACGGCCATTTAGATAGGTAGTGGTCCGGTAGCATTGATAGCCTATAGTCAGGTTAGGGACCAAGAGATAGGTTAGATAGGCCTGATTTACCTTGCAGGTGGCGTGTTCCAGACTTCTTCGCCGTCAGTGTGTTTGTTTGTAAAAGCGCCCCCAGGAAGCCACCGCTCCACAGATGTGTCAGCGTTTGTCCTCTCAAGCTGGATTAAGTTGCACCTTGCAAGTCAGCTCATCAGGGGCCCCTGCGACTGAACTGTGCCACAGTGTCTAATTGGAGGTATTTGTGTTAAAGGCCTTTAATGATATATCGAGATATACAGTATCTCACAAAGGTGAGTACACCCCTCACATTTTTGTAAATATTTTATTATATCTTTTCATGTGACAACACTGAAGAAATTATACTTTGCTACAATGTAAAGTAGTGAGTGTACAGTTTGTATAACAGTGTAAATTTGCTGCCCCCTCAAAATAACTCAACACGCAGCCATTAATGTCTAAACCTCTGGCAACAAAAGTGAGTACACCCCTAAGTGAAAATGTCCAAATTGGGCCCAAAGTGTCAATATTTTGTGTGGTCACCATTATTTTCCAGCACTGCCTTAACCCTCTTGGGCATGGAGTTCCCCAGAGCTTCACAGGTTGCCACTGGAGTCCTCTTCCACTCCTCCATGACAATAGAGACCTCGCGCTCCTCCACCTTCCATTTGAGGATGCCTCACAGATGCTCAATAGGGTTTAGGTCTGGAGACATGCTTGGCCAGTCCATCACCTTTACCCTCAGCTTCTTTAGCAAGGCAGTGGTCTTCCTGGAGGTGTGTTTGGGGTTGTTATCATGTTGGAATATTGCCCTGGGGCCCAGTCTCCGAAGGGAGGGGATCATGCTCTGCTTCAATATGTCACAGTACATGTTGGCATTCATGGTTCCCTTAATGAACTGTAGCTCCCCAGTGCCGGCAGCACTCATGCAGCCTCAGACCAAGACACTTCCACCAACATGCTTGACTGTAGGCAAGACACACTTGTCTTGTACTCCTCTCCTGGTTGCCACCACCCACGCTTGACACCATCTGAACCAAATAAGTTTATCTTGGTCTCATCAGACCACGGGTCATGGTTCCAGTAATCCATATCCTTAGTCTGCTTGTCTTCTGCAAACTGTTTCTTGTGCATCATCTTGTCAGGGAAGAACTGGCAAAGGTTCCAGGATCCAAGATGGCCGCGCGGTCCCGTGCTGGCGCACTGGCAGACGGCTCCCAGTAACGAACGTTCGTCCGGTACGAACGTCCGTCCGTAAGGCGCGCAGAACGCACCAATCACCAACAAGCACCAGCCTATAAAAGGTCACCAGTAACTGTCACAAATCGCTGGATTATCTTCAGCTCAGTATCTTGCATTCCTGAGTCCTGTGTTCCTGTACCTGATTACCTGATACTGACCCGGCTTTCCTTGACTTACTCTGATTCTCTCCTGGTCCTGATCCCGGCTGGTTCCACGGTCTTCTCCTGCCTTATTGGACTGCTCCATATGTTTGACCCTCGGCCTGCCCTTGACTCCGCATCTGGCTTACTTCCTCCACAGCTCCGCTTGCTGTTCCAGTCCAGTTCCAGTCTCCCTCTGCTGTGTATCCTGAGTACTGCCACATCTGGAACTACTACTGAAGATTCATCTGCAGGCGACCTGTGCTTCTTTGGGCATTACACCTCCTGTCACCAACTCCAGGGGTGTCGTGCACTTAGCCGCAAGGGGAGCCCTCTCATCATCTCAGCCTCCTATACCAGTAGCTGACAGTATAATCCAGCCACAATGTCGGAGGCTGAAAGAGGTGCTTCCCCACTAGAGACTCTTTGCCAACAAGTTGCCGCCCTCACCCAGGCGGTGAAGGGGTTACAAGAAGGTTACTTCCAGCTGGAAGGACGTCTGCAGAACCTGGCTGTGTCGTCTACTAATCAGAGCCCTCCTGCTGCATCTTCTGTTTCACCTGCCTCTGGAACGGGCCAGGTCGCCACTACCCCCACTGTGGTATTACCACCTCCGGAACCTCGGGTACCAGTCCCCGAACGCTTTTCAGGGGACCGACGAAAGTTCAGATCATTCCAGAACGCTTGTCTTCTGTTTTTTTGCACTACAACCAAGGACTTTTTCGTTGGAATCAGTAAAAGTGGGATTCATTATTTCTCTCCTCTCCGATGAACCCCAGTCCTGGGCCCACCATCTGTTGGAACAAAAAGACCCTGTGATTAATTCTGTTTCCCAGTACTTTGATGCCATGGCCCAGCTTTACGACGATCCTCAACGGGTAGCGACTGCAGAGACTGTTCTTCACTCATTACAACAGGGAAAACGCCCCGTTGAGGATTACACCGTTGAGTTCCGGAAGTGGTCTTCTGATACTGGTTGGAACGAGGCCGCCCTGAAATACCAGTATCGACTTGGCCTCTCCGAGAGCCTCAAAGACGAGTTAGCCAGAATAGAGACTCCCGCCACCCTGGAAGGCCTCATTAAATTAGCCATCCGGCTTGACTGTCGTTTGCGGGAACGATGCTCCGAGAGGACTTCTTCTTCATTTAGACCCTCCTGGATGCTGCCCAAGGTCTTACCTCCATCTATGCCTGCACCCACCACCTTGCCTGCTGCCATTCCTTAAAGCGAACCTATGCAGATTGGGCTAGTACTGGGTCCTTTGTCATCTGATGAGAAAATGAGGCGACGTCAGGCCAACCTCTGCCTCTATTGCGGGGGTACTGGACATTTCCTACGTACCTGTCCGGTGAGACCCAGTAAGTTCCACCCTCCTGGTCCAGTTTATTTCCAAGTCTCAGGGTCTTCTCCAGCTCATCTTGTTCTATCCCTCTCATTACAGGTGGCAGAGGGAACAATTCCGCTACTGGCAATCGTTGACTCCGGAGCCTGCAGCTGCTTTTTGGACATTTCATTGGCTAAGAGACTGTCAATCCCTTTAAGAGACAAGAAACAGAAACTCGAAGTTCATCTGGCTGACGGGACTACTCCCAGATCTGATCCCGTAACACAAGAGACTTTTCCCATCTTTGCCCAAACGCATTCTGGTCACCAAGAACTTCTCTGTTTCGACATCTTATGTGCACCCATGTTCCCCATCATCCTTGGGATTCAGTGGCTACGGGCACATAACCCTCAGATTGACTGGTCCTCAGGAAAGATTTCTTTCTTATCCGAATACTGCCAACACAGCTGCTTTTATCCTAGACCCAATGACCCTTCAAGTTGCTTGACTGTCCAGCCAGTACCTAACACCAGTCAGGTAGTGCCACCAGCATACCACGAGTTCTTGGACGTTTTTGATAAGAAGATGGTCGATGTCCTACCACCGCATCGACCATACGACTGCCCCATTGAATTACTCCCGGGTGCAGAGATTCCGTTCGGGTGAATCTTTCCTTTATCGGAAAAAGAACTCGATGCTTTACGTCTCTACATAAACGAAAGCCTGGAAAAAGGATTCATCCGTCCTTCTTCTTCTCCCGCTGGTGCTGGCATCTTCTTTGTCCAGAAAAAGGATCAGAAACTCAGACCCTATGTAGACTATCGGGAGTTGAATAGAATTACCATCAAAAACCATTATCCACTCCCTCTTGTGCCAGAACTGTTCCAGAGATTTCGATTTTCCCGAATCTTTACCAAGCTTGACCTACGAGGTGCCTACAATTTAGTTCGCATTAGAGAAGGTGATGAATGGAAGACGGCATTCCGGACCCGTTTTGGGCATTTTGAATATCTTGTCATGCCATTTGGACTGTGTAATGCCCCGGCCACCTTCCAACATTTTGTTAACAATATTTTTCAAGAATACCTGGACCATTTTGTGATAGTGTACCTTGACGACATCCTCATCTTCTCTGCCAACTTGGATCTGCACAGGGTACACGTTAAGAAGGTCTTATCCACTCTAAGACAACACCATCTATATGCAAAAGCAGAGAAGTGTGAGTTTGAAAAACTGTCAATTCAATTCCTGGGCCTTATTATATCTACAGATGGAATTTCCATGGATGCACAGAAGGTGGCTGCTATTACCAACTGGCCGGCCCCCACGGATAAAAAAGGTATCCAGAGATTCGTGGACTTTGCCAACTTTTACAGAAGATTTGTCAAGAACTTCTCCAGCATCATTTCTCCCATCACTCAGTTGACCCGTCAACATGTCCGGTATCATTGGTCCCAAGAAGCTCAGTCAGCATTTGATCAGTTAAAGACTTTATTCACTTTCGCACCAGTACTACAGCACCCAGATCCTGCCCTGCCCTTTGTCCTCGAGGTTGATGCCTCTGAAGTGGCCACAGGCGCCATCCTGTCCCAATGCCAAGGGCCCAAATCTCTGCTCCACCCAGTAGCTTTCTTTTCCAGGAAGATGTCTCAATCAGAAAAGAACTACGATGTGGGTGACCGGGAACTGTTGGCCATTAAATCAGCCTTAGATGAATGGCGCTATCTACTGGAGGGAGTGGCCCATCCTATCTTAGTATTCACAGATCTTGAATATCTCCGAATTGCTAAAATACTGAGACCCCAGCAAGCCCGATGGGCCTTGTTTTTTTCAAGATTTCATTTTCATTTGACCTTTTGCCCAGGGTCAAAGAATGGGAAAGCCGACGCCCTTTTGTGTATGTTTCCGGAAACTCCCGAGATAACAACTCCTAGTACCATCTTGTCTGCACAAAACTTTCTGCTGGTTCAGCCTGACCTGGGTACCGCAATCAAAGAAGCTTCTGCTGCATGTCCTGAATCCGAGACCCTTTCGCTGAGGAAACATGAGGGACTTCTGTGGCAGAAAAATATGATCTTCATTCCTCAGGGGACGAGACCCCAAGTACTCAAGGCGTGCCACGATTCCCCACTTTGGTGTCCGGAAAACCAGTGAACTCTTGCAGAGATCCTTTTGGTGGCCCAACTTACGACAGGACTGTAGAGACTATGTCAACTCCTGCACGACTTGTCTACGCAATAAGGGCAGTAACATCAAGACCTGGGGTTTATTGAGACCTCTCCCCATCCCAGAGCAACCTTGGAAGATGTTGTCAATGGACTTCATCGTAGACTTGCCCCCTTCAGAGGGATTCACTACCATTCTGGTGGTTGTTGACAGGTTGTCTAAGATGATCCACTTCACACCCATGAAGAGTACTCCATCAGCTGCAGAGACTGCCCAGCTTTTTGTCAAGGAGATTGTACGGCTGCATGGGCTACCCAACAGTATCGTTTCAAAGCTTGCTCTGAGGAAGGGGGTGCGCCCCCGAAACGCGTCAGTTTTTACCCTGTTTTATCCTGCTTTAGCTGTGTTTTTACCACGTCTCAACCCCCGACTTACTGTGAGTACCCTCCTTTATCAATTTTTTAAATAAATCTCTTTTTTTGGTAATGCACTAGGTGCGTGCGCCTTCCTTTTTTCTTGTCTTTTTCTAGTTATTTTCCAAAGACAACCTCTGGATATGACGCTGAGCACGTGCACTCAATTTCTTTGGTTGACCATGGCTAGACCTAATCTGAGTGGAACCTGTCCTGCTAAGCCGCTGTATGGTCTTGGCCACCATGCTGCAGCTCAGTTTCAGGGTCTTGGCAATCTTCTTATAGCCTAGGCCATCTTTATGTAGAGCAACAGTTCTTTTTTTCAGATCCTCAGAGAGTTCTTTGCCATGAGGTGCCATGTTGAACTTCCAGTGACCAGTATGAGAGAGTGAGAGCCATAACACCAAATTTAACACACCTGCTCCCCACTCACACCTGAGACCTTGTAACACTAATGAGTCACATGACACCGGGGAGGGAAAATGGCTAATTGGGCCCAATTTGGACATTTTTACTTAGGGGTGTACTCACTTTTGATGCCAGCTGTTTGGACATTAATGGCTGTGTTTTGAGTTATTTTGAAGGGACAGCAAATTTTCACTGTTATACAAGCTGTACACTCACTACTTTACATTGTAGCAAGGTGTCATTTGTGCAGTGTTGTCACATGAAAAGATATAATAAAATATTTACAAAAATGTGAGGGGTGTACTCACTTTTGTGAGATACTGTATATGTACAGTTGTGCTCATACGTTTTCATACCCTGGCATAATTTATGATTTCTTGGCTATTTTTCAGAGAATATGAATTATAACCCAAAAACATTTCTTTCACTCACGGTTAGTGTTTGGCTGAAGCCATTTATTATCAATCAACTGTGTTTACTTTCTTTAAATCGTAATGACAGCAGAAACTACTCAAATGACCCTGATCAAAAGTTTACATACCCTGGTGATTTTGGTCTGATAACATGCACACCAGTTGACACAAAGGGGTTTGAGTGGCTATAAAAGGTAACCATCCTCACCTGTGATTTGTTTGCTTTTAATTAGTGTGTGTGTGTGTATAAAAGGTCAATGAGTTTCTGGACTCCTGACAGACAGTTGCATCTTTCATCCAGTGCTGCACTGAGGTTTCTGGATTCTAAGCCATGGGGAAAGCAAAAGAATTGTCAAAAGATCAGCGGGAAAGGTAGTTGAACTGTACAGAACAGGAAAGGGATATAAAAAGATATCCAAAGTATTGAGAATGCCAATCAGCAGTGTTCAAACTCTAATCAAGAAGTGGAAAATGAGGGGTTCTGTTGAAACCAAACCACGGTCAGGTAGACCAACTAAAATTTCAGCCACAACTGCCAGGAAAATTGTTTGGGATTCAAACAGAAACCCACAAATAACTTCAGGACTCTCTGAAAACATGTGGTGTGGTTGTTTCAAGATGCAACTAAGGAGGCACTTGAAGAAAGATTGGCTGCATGGTCGAGTCACCAGAAAAAAATCCATTACTATGCAAATGCCACAAAGTATTACAATATGCTAAACAGCACAAAGACGAGCCTCAAACCTTCTGGCACAAAGTCATTTGGAGTGACGAGACCAAAATTGAGCTTTTTAGCCACAACCATAAACGCTTCATTTGGAGAGGAGTCAACAAGGCCTGTGAAACACGGAGGTGGATCGCTGATGTTTTGGAGATGTGTGAGCTACAAAGGCACAGGAAATTTGGTCAAAATTGATGCCAAGATGAATGCAGTATGTTATCAAAAAAATACTGGATTGCATTCATCTGCCAGGAAGCTGTGCATGGGACATACTTGGACATTCCAACATGACAATGATCCAAAAACACATGCCAAATCGACCTGTCATTGGCTACAGCAGAATAAAGTGAAGGTTCTGGAGTGGCCATCTCAGTCTCCTGACCCCAAAATCATTGAGCTACTCTAGGGAGATCTCAAACGTGCAGTTCATGCAAGACAGCCCAAGAATTTTCAGGAACTGGAGGCTTTTTGCCTAGAGGAATGGGCAGTTTTACCATCTTAGAAGATAAAGAGCCTCATCCACAAATATCACAAAAGACTTCAAGCTGTCATTGATGTTAAAGGGGGCAATGCACAGTATTAAGAACTGGGGTATGTAAACTATTGATCAGGGTCATTTGGGTCGTTTCTGTTGTTATTATGATTTAAAAAGAGTAAACACAGTTGATTGATAATAAATGACTTCAGCCAAACACTAACCACGAGTGAAAGAAAATGTTTTGTGTTACCATTCATATTCTCTGAAAAATGGCCAAGAAATCATAAATTCTGCCAGGGTATGCAAACTTATGAGCACAACTTTTTTTTATATATATATATATATATATATATATATATATATATATATATACTGTTCTTCTAAGAAATATGTACATTCTTATTGTTGTTGTGTTGGTTGTATGTAATGCCATCACTTTACCACATATAAAGTTACACTAATCACCTGCTGGTGATGTCTGCATATCTTTACTCTTAGAAATCTATGCTGGGTCTATTAGTACTACTGCTGTCAATTATTTTGAGTGAGTTACTAGTTATTGTCCTAGAAAGGGATCATCTCTGCATACGCTGGAGCCCTGTTCTAGGTGGAGGCACTGCCAATTATATATTCATAGTCCACTCTTCCTAAACTCTGATTCATTCCCCGTTGATGGAAGTTTACAAGTGATTGTGACTGTACCTGAGTTAGAGAACAAGGCTATTCCCCCTATGGAGATCACGGCTCTTGTCTGTCCTGACACAGGTGATGCCCGTGCAGTCCCAGTAATACTAGGCACTAATTGCAGTACATAGCGCTTTCCAGAAATTTCTTGAAGGAAATTGGGCTATTTCATCTGAATCTGAAAACCTACCATCTGATATTAAAGAGTTCTGTGAGGCCCTTTCCGTTGGCCACCACCATGGAGTGGTATATCACATTGAAAAACACCCAGTGGAAATTCCACCAGGGGGAGAGAAAGTGCTAATGGTGGCCTCTAGTATTGCCCCAGAACTGCTTGGGGATGGGAGTTATTTCTTGATGGAAACTCCCGAAGAAATGATTGATCAAGGAGGGTGGAGCCAAAAGCTGACAAGGAAATTGTCGGATTTACCAGACGTGTTCTCAATGGATGACATGGATGTGGGCTGTGCTAGAAGTGCCCAGCACACTTTTCAACTAATCAATGCTACTCCTTTCCGAGAGAGACCTCAAATAATAGCACCTAAAGATGTTGTTGAGCTGAGACAGACCCTAAACCAGATGAAGGGCCAGGGGATTATTGTGGACAGTAAAAGCCCTCCTTATGTCTCCCTTGTAATAGTGAGGAAAAAGTGTGGATCCATCCGACTGTGTGTAGATTACCAAACCCTCAATCGGAGGACCATACCAGATCTGTACACACTACCCAAGATAGAGGAAGCTTTGGAAGCTCCCAATGGGAATCGGTGGATTACTGTACTAGACCTGCGGTTTGGGTACTATCAAGTCCTGATGGCATCCGAGGACCAGGAGAAGACTGCATTCATATGTCCCTTGGGTTTCTACCAGTTCACACGCATGCCACAGGGCATAAGAGGTGTGCCTGCAACCTTCCAGAGACTGATGGAAAATGTTCTAGGTGACTTAGTCCCCAGGGAATGTCTTGTGTATTTTGATGACATTATTGTGTTAGGGGCAACCTTAGAAGAACATGAAGAGAGGCTCATGCGGGTGTTACAGCGTCTGAGAGATGAGGGACTGAAGCTGTCAGCAGACAAGTGCAAGTTCTGCAGATCATCAGTCACATACGTGGGTCACATCGTTTCTGCTGAAGGTGTGGCCACTGACCCTGCAAAAGTCAAGGCTGTGGTGAACTGGCCCCCCGCCTCAGAATATTACAGAGCTACGGTCCTTCCTTGGCTTTTGCGGATATTTTTGCAGATTTGTAGAGGGGTATTTAAAAGTGGCCAAACCCCTTCATGACTTCTTGAAGAGTGATATGAACAGCTCTGAGAAGCAAAAGAGGTCTCCCAAAAGCCCCTTTGGGGACAACTGGACTTCAGCATGTGAAGGAGCTTTTGACAAATTGAAGAAGAAATTGATGGAAGTTCCAGTCTTGGCTTACGCTGATGCTCGGAAGCCTTATGTACTTCATGTGGATGCGAGTTTTGAAGTCTTTCTCCTAGTGAGCGTAATTACCCGGTTTACAAGTTGGAGTTCTTGGCACTCAAATGGGCCATCGTTGACAAGTCACACGATTATCTATACGGAGCTTCATTTGAAGTAAGAACTGATAATAATCCTTTGACATATGTTCTAACTACAGCCAAGCTGTAGATGCCATTAGGCACCGATGGTTAGCCGCTCTTTCCAATTACCAGTTTACATTGAAGTACAAACCGGCCCAAAGAACATTGGAGCAGATGCCCTATCAAGATGCCCAGGGTTGCCCCCTATATCTGAAGAGAATGTCTAGGAAGAGGTCCCTGGCCCTGGTGTCAGAGCCCTGTGTGCTACAACCGCAGTTGTTGAAGATAAAGTGGCATTTTCTGAGACACAGCTCTTGGACTGCATGGATAGTGGTCCAGGAGCTGTCCCTGATATGCTTGTTTACCCGGCTGCACTGGGGTCATTTGAAAGATGCTCCATAGCCCCCCCAGTGAATGATTAAAAGTCAGAAGTCTGACCCTGTTATCGGACCTTTGTACAGAGCAATGAGTGCTAAAGATCCAGAGATGTTGAAGAAGTCCCTGCCCACAAAGTGTGGTCCTTTCCTGAGGAATTGGGAGAAATTTGAGATTGACAAAGGACTACTCTATCATGTGGTATTGTATCATGACCACCCTGGGAGGGGTCAGTTAGTGCTCCCAGAATGCTTCTGCAAGATGGTGTTCAGGAGTATGCATGACCATCATGGCCATCTGGGGCCAGAAAAGACTTATGGCCTCATCGAAGACCGATTCTACTGGCCTAAAATTAGAGGCACTGTGGTCAATCTTTGCAGACGTTGCCTTCAATGTCTTCAGAGGAAAGCTCTGCCGGTCCTTGCTGCTCCCATGAAGCACTTACAAAGTTCAGGTCCCATGGATCTGGTCTGTATCGACTTTCTATGTATTGACTAAGATTCCAGAGGGATCGGAAATGTATTAGTGGTGACCGATCACTTTACTCTTTACGCCCAAGCTTTCCCTGCTAACGATCAAAAGGCAGTAACAGTTGCTTGAGTGCTTTGGGAGAAATATTTTATCCACTACAGCCTCCCCACAGAATGCCCTTGGATTAGGGTCGGGATTTTTTTCCAATTTAAGTATTTATTTAGTTTTCAAAATTAGGGTTGGGATTTTGAGAGCAAGTTGATCAAGGAATTGCTTCAGCTGCTAAACATTCACAAGAGTCGGACTACACCTTACCACCCTGAAGTAGGGTTGCCACATCATCCCTTTAATCCAGGACACATATTAATTACACATGTTCTGTGGCTGATTAAGGTGGTAATTAAACTCACTTGGTGCCTTATCTGCCTTAAATTAGCCTCAGAACCTGTGTAATTCATATGTGTCCAGGATTAAAGGGATGATGTGGCAACCCTACCCTGAAGGTGATGCTCTTCCTGAAAGATTTAACAGGACCTTGCTTGACATGCTAGGCACTCTACAGGCTGATGACAAATGTACCTGGAGTCGTAGGGTTGAAGTCATGGTTCATGCATATAACAGTACAGGGCATGAGAGCACCGGGTTTTCTCCTAAATTTTTGATGTTTGGAAGAGAGCCCAGATTACCAATTGACCTTCTACTTGGGGTCTCCACTGATGGGATCAGACACCAAAGCCACTACTGATATATGGCTAGATTGAAAGATACCCTTACGTCTGCTTACCGATTGGCTGAAGAAAATGCGGCCAAAATGAATGAAGGAAACAAAAGAAGGTTTGATCTTCGAGTGAGATACAGAAACTTGAATATAGGCAATAAATTACTACTACGAAACCTCGGTGAAACAGGAAAGCATAAATTAGCTGACAGATGGAGGAAAGAAATCTTCACAGTAGTGGATAAGCTACCTGGGATCCCTGTATACAAGATAAAGGGGCCAGAAGGATGAATCAAAGCTTGGCACCACAATCATTTACTGCTCATTCATCAAGTCAGTGATGAGGAAATCACAGATGACACTCCAGTGAATGATCTGCCTCCTATTCAGGTGAATGCCTCATCTGATCTTCCTGATGTCAGTAAGAGTGAGTGGAATGTGCCCCCTGATGTTGCCAGCACCGACACTCCTTCTCCTTCCCAGTAGATGTTAGATCCTGGGTCTCCAGAATTTGTGCCCCAGTCAGTGCCTACATTCAGCCAGGGGCCTAGTTCTGACTCAGAACCAGTACCGTCCCTTCCCATGACTCAAAGTCCTAGTTCAGGGCCTGGGAACACAGCTTTACCTCAGAGAGAAGGTAAACCATAGCCTGTGTGGAGGGGGAAACTTCATATGACCCCCCCCCCATAACAGGGCTACACGGAGGTACATGAATGGTATACAGAGGTCCATGAATGGTATATAGAGGTTCATGAATGGTATATGGAGGTTCATGAATGGTATACGGAGGTACATGAATGGTATACGGAGGAAAATGAATTGTATACTGGTACATGAATGGTATATGGAGGTACATGAATGGTATACTGGTACATGAATGGTATACGGAGGTACATGAATGGTATATGGAGGTACATGAATGGTGTACGGAGGTACATGAATGGTATACTGGTACATGAATGGTATATGGAGGTACAGAATGGTATACAGAGGTCCATGAATGGTATATAGAGGTTCATGAATGGTATATGGAGGTTCATGAATGGTATACGGAGGTACATGAATGGTATACAGAGGTAAATGAATTGTATACTGGTACATGAATGGTATATAGAGGTACATGAATGGTATACTGGTACATGAATGGTATACGGAGGTACATGAATGGTATATGGAGGTACATGAATGGTGTACGGAGGTACATGAATGGTATACTGGTACATGAATGGTATATGGAGGTACATGAATGGTGTATGGAGGTACATGAATGTTATACTGGTACATGAATGGTATACTGAGGTACATGGATGGTGTACGGAGGTACATGAATGGTATACTGGTACATGAATGGTATACGGAGGTACATGAATGGTATACTGGTACATGAATGGTATACGGAGGTACATGAATGGTGTATGGAGGTACATGAATGTTATACTGGTACATGAATGGTATACTGAGGTACATGGATGGTGTACGGAGGTACATGAATGGTATACTGGTACATGAATGGTATACGGAGATACATGAATGGTATAAGGAGGTACATGAATGGTATACGGAGGTACATGAATGGTATATGGAGGTACATGAATGGTGTACGGAGGTACATGAATGGTATACTGGTACATGAATGGTATATGGAGGTACATGAATGGTGTATGGAGGTACATGAATGGTGTACGGAAGTGCATGAATGGTATACTTGTACATGAATGGTATACGGAGGTACATGAATGGTATACGGAGGTACATGAATGGTATACGGAGGTACATGAATGGTGTATGGAGATACATGAATGGTATATGGAGGTACATGAATGGTATACAGAGGTACATGAATGGTGTACGGAGGTACATGAATGGTATATGGAGGTACATGAATGGTATATGGAGGTACATGAATGGTGTATGGAGGTACATGAATGGTATATGGAGGTACATGAATGGTATACGGAGGTACATGAATGGTATACGGAGGTACATGAATGGTATATGGAGGAACATGAATGGTATACGGAGGTCCATGAATGGTGTACAGAGGTACATGAATGGTATATGGAGGTCCATGAATGGTGTACGGAGGTACATGAATAGTATATAGAGGTACATGAATGGTATTCGGAGGTACATGAATTGTATACTGGTACATGAATGGTATATGGAGGTACATGAATGGTATATTGGTACATGAATGGTATATGGAGGTCCATGAATGGTATACGGAGGTACATGAATGGTATATGGAGGTACATGAATGGTATATTGGTACATGAATGGTATACTGGTACATGAATGGTATACGGAGGTACATGAATGGTATATGGAGGTACATGAATGGTATACTGGTACATGAATGGTATATGGAGGTACATGAATGGTATATGGAGGTACATGAATAGTATACGGAGGTACATGAATGGTATATTGGAACATGAATGGTATATGGAGGTACATGAAAGGTATACGGAGGTACATGAATGGTATATGGAGGTACATGAATGGTATACTGGTACATGAATGGTATATGGAGGTACATGAATGGTATACTGGTACATGAATGGTATACGGAGGTACATGAATGGTATACTGGTACATGAATGGTATACGGAGGTACATGAATGGTATATGGAGGTACATGAATGGTATACTGGTACATGAATGGTATACGGAGGTACATGAATGGTATACTGGTACATGAATGGTATATGGAGGTACATGAATGGTATACGGAGGTACATGAATGGTATATTGGTACATGAATGGTATACTGGTACATGAATGGTATATGGAGGTACATGAATGGTATACGGAGGTACATGAATGGTATACTGGTACATGAATGGTATATGGAGGTACATGAATGGTATACGGAGGTACATGAATGGTATACTGGTACATGAATGGTATACGGAGGTACATGAATGGTATACTGGTACATGAATGGTATACGGAGGTACATGAATGGTATATGGAGGTACATGAATGGTGTATGGAGGTACATGAATGGTATATGGAGGTACATGAATGGTATACAGAGGTACATGAATGGTATACGGAGGTACATGAATGGTATATGGAGGTACATGAATGGTATATGGAGGTACATGAATGGTATATGGAGGTACATGAATGGTATACGGAGGTACATGAATGGTGTACGGAGGTACATGAATGGTATACGGAGGTACATGAATTATATATTCATAGTCCACTCTTCCTTTAGCGAAGGCTCTGGCTCATTTGGTACCTGCAGGTTAGCGCCATAGCCTGTGTGGAGAGGACAACTTCATATGACCCCCTTATAACAGGGCTACAAGTGTTTGACTGAACTTCCACTTTAAATCCTCAGGGTAAGTAACAGGCGTGGCAAGGCGTGTCCTATACATATTTCTGAATACATCTATCTGAGTTCCTTCTATTGGGTCACAATGACAGCCCCCACGCCCATCCCACACACGTAGCACTATTGTGTACACAGGCCAGTCCACAATCACACGATTTTGTCCCAGCGGCTTCCCGTCTGTGCGGTGACGTCACCGAGGTCATGTGATCGGGCCAGAGCAGAGCCATCGGGCAGCCCAGGAAGCTGGCGGAGGAGGTAGAGCCCGGACAGGAAGCCGATCACCTGATATGACTGGCCGGTGACTGTGTGGCCCCGTGTGTCCGGTAATAGCGGGGAGCCGGGGGCTGTGCTGTGTGAGGAGGGGGAAGGGGCTGATGACATGGAGCTGCGTGTGTTGTTATTACATGGCGCCGAGCAGACCTCCAGAGCCCGGCACTGGGGACCCAGTCAGAGGTCTGCTTCTACTCCGCTCGTTACACAGAGAGACACAGGCTGAGCCCGGGGACTGGGGAGGAGAGGCCTCGGCTCCCACCTCTCTACACTTCTCCTAGTGACAGGCACAGCACACTCCGCTCATCCCCGACACCACCACAGGCCGCACATAGCATTCACTCACCCAGCACTGTCAGTGATAGCAGACACTCTATGCCAGAGGGTCAGAGGATACAAGGGAGGGCCAGGAGAGGGTCAGAGGATACAAGGGAGGGTCAGAGGATACAAGGGAGGGCCAGGAGAGGGTCAGAGGATACAAGGGAGGGCCAGGAGAGGGTCAGAGGATACAAGGGAGGGTCAGAGGATACAAGGGAGGGCCAGGAGAGGGTCAGAGGATACAAGGGAGGGTCAGAGGATACAAGGGAGGGCCAGGAGAGGGTCAGAGGATACAAGGGAGGGTCAGAGGATACAAGGGAGGGTCAGGAGAGGGTCAGAGGATACAAGGGAGGGTCAGGAGAGGGTCAGAGGATACAAGGGAGGGTCAGAGGATACA
>BLSH010311756.1:1363698-1381636 GCA_018402905.1 Glandirana rugosa
ACTAACCAAACGCGTTTTCAACGGTGCAAATGCTTACTACTATTAAGTAAATACCCCAATAAAAAATAAAATAAAATGATCATTACCTCCGCTAGACGTTAAAAATCGACATGACGTTATAACGCCGCCTGTACAGTCTGGTAAAACTGTGAAAAAACCCTGGTAACCGTAAATATGTCTCTAGTCACAATACTTTTACGTGGTTAATGACACATTTACGGTAACCGTCACTTCCCTAATTGGACCTACCCCGTGAGATTCCCAATTGACACAAGGGAGTCACACAAGATTGACATACCCCCGACCCGACCGTCCCCTTCCCCTCACTAGTGCATCACAGGCTTCCTGTATATGGAAGCCGTGATCACTCCCCTTCCCCTGCCAGCCCAGCCCCCATACAGTTAGAACACACTGAGGGAACACAGTTAACCCTTAGAGTGCCCCATCCAGGTTAATCCCTTCACTGCCAATGGCATTTACACAGTAATTGGTGCATTTTCATAACACTGATCTCTGTATAAATGCCAATGGTCCCAAAAAAGTGTCAAAATGGTCTGACATGTCCGCCGCAATATTGCAGTACAGCTAAAAATTGCAGATCGCCTCCATTACTAGTAAAATAAAATAAAAAATAACCCCATAAATGAATTATCATCATTCGTAAACGTGGCAACTTTTGCGCAAACCAATCAATAAACGCCGATTGCGATAATTTTTTTTTTTTTTTTACCAAAAATATGAGGAAGAATATAAATCGGCCAAAACCAATGAAGAAAATTGTATTTTTTGCAAAAAATGTTTGGACTTGTATTTTAGCAAAAAGTAAGAAATATCGTTTTTTTGCTTTTTTTTTGTTTATAGCGGTGATCAGAAATGACGCAGAGGTGATCAAATACCACCAAAAGAAAAAGCTCTATTTGTGGGGAAAAAAGGACACAAATTTAATTTAGGTACAATGTCGCACGGCCCCGCAATTGTCAGCTAAAGCGACGCAGTGCCGAATCTCAAAAAGTGCTCTGGTCCTAACCTGGGAAATCCTTCCGGAGCTGAAGTGGTTAAGCTGACTATACACTAGTAGAATTCTGTTAGAAATCGTTAGTGGGGTCAAATCGACGTTCATTTTTAACCACAGTGAAAACCTAAATCGAAAGAGCTGGATATAAACTTTTTCTTGAACAAACTATTTTCTAACAGTGTGTGTGGTTTTTGTTCAGGAAATTACATTCATTTCAAAATCGAATGTTAAAAGCAAACAAAATTTTCAAGCACTTTGAAATGACATTCGTCCAGACATCAAATATACAAAAAAATTATATTCTATCATCCTTTATTGTGCTACTCTTATATATCAGTGAAGAAGCACGTTAGTATATTTGAATTTTTCATTTTAGCCTTGCTACTAGTGCGGCTTTGAAATTGTGCTATTGCGGCTTGCCTTTTTCCAAAGTCGTGGTGACTTGTCAAAACAATTTTAACAGTTCCATTGCCGGCAATAGGGTGTGACTTGTCATGCGATTTTTAACTGTCAAGTCACATGATAAATGGCACTGGTGTGAACCAGGGCTTATGGTAGGTATAGGATCGATATGGACCATCGTAGAACCATTCAAATGGGCAATGAGGCCATGAAAATAACACCTTTTGGACAATATTCACCCCATGCACGATCAGCCTTCTATTTTGTTCATGTTTCATTCTGCTAGCACTATGAAATACTTCAATATCAGAAAGCATAGATTTCCGAAACGTTATTCTTTCAGATATGGGATTTGTAAAAGCATTCAGAGCCTCCTTGTTTTATAGACTATTCGAACTTGTTTTAGATAAAATGTATTGTGACAAATGCTATTAACAAAGACCTGCAGGATCCAGTGTTCTGCTTCACTGAAGATGGCAAATATCACTCTCAGCCTTTTGTGAGTTGGGCAGAACAATAGAGAAATCATGGTAATTGCTTGTACTGTTGTGGAAGCGTAGAGCCATTTCAGAATTTAACTTTTCGGGAGGGGGGGGGGGCATTTAGAAGTATTAATACAGGATATTTCAGAAGCCACAGAAAAATTTATATGCATCATTTCCAAATGTTTAGATACTTCCTTATTTGGAGGTAGACAAATTCCTATAGCCCAACAGAGTGGGATAGAACAATCTAGTAATAGCAATTCTGAGGAGCCAAGCTATTTGACAAGCTCTATTACTTCAATAGAAGAGGCTCCTAAAAGTTAGGCAGGCTATAGTACTGCCTATAGAACCAAAATCCTAGTTGTTTGGCTATATCTCTGCTGAAGGAATATTGCCACCAGTGGAGTCACTAGGGTTGGCGTCACCCGATATGGTAAAACATGGTGCCACCTCCCTTCCTCCACCAACTATAGCTGCCCCTCAGTACAGACCCCCCTCCAAGTATAGTCCCCCCTCAGTGCAGACCTCAGGGTGAATAAAAATCAATGATTTTTTTTTTTAATCAAAAAAATCTGATTTTTTTTTTTTATTTTTATTTAAATGGAGTTTTTTTTATTTTTATCAAATGTATTTTAACAAAATGCTTTTGGAGTGAAAAGATCGTTTTCTATTTAGGATACATTAATAATTTAGTTTATTCAGCGTAGTTATGTAGCATGAGGCTGTATATTCTGCAATATTTACATTTTTGGTAAACTCATTCAATGAATCCAAGCTCTGCCAGCGGAGATAACATGCACTGCATTGATGCATTCACACAATTTCACAGTAACTATGAGATAAAACAAAGTTCAGGAATATTCCTTTATCCCATTGTTTTAAAAATGTATGTACTCTACAAACTGTATGATTGAATCGGTTCTGATATCACGGTTTTACTAACCTGACAGCTTATTATTCTAAATAGGAAACCTTTATTATGTTTGCAAATATTAAAGATTTTAACTACCAGCAAGAATAAGTCCTTACATTTAAATGCTACTATACTGAGGGGAGACTATACTTTGTGGAGGGAGGGTCTGTACTGATGGAAGTCTGCCAGGGTGGATTTGATTTAAATCGAGTTGATTTAAATCACAATTTACATCTTGATTTAAATCACTAATGAAAAGGCTTGATTTAAATCATAATTGCCAACTGTCATCTCTGTCCCGCATCAGCACCTCCTCTGACCCGCTGTTGACTCATTTACAGTCCCATTCACTTTAATGGGATGGCTGGTGATGTGGCAGTGACACAACAAGGTGAGAGATGTGGCAGCAGCAGGTGAGTGGATGCCCGCTAACAGGCGCTGCCATGATGGATCTGAAATGACAGGTGCTCTTTAAATGAACTTATTCTTACTGGTAGTTAGAATTTTTAATTTTGCAAACAAAATGAAGGATTCCTATTTAGAATAATAAGCTGTCGGGTTAGTTAAACAGCGATATCAGAACCGATTCAATCATACAGTTTGTAATGTACATAGATTGGCAAAATAATTGGTTAAAGGCATATTCCTGAACTTTGTTTTATCTCATGGTTACTGTGAAATGATGTGAATGCATCAATGCAGTGCATGTTATCTAAGCTTGCAGAGCTTAGATTCATTGAATGAGTTTACAAAAAATGTAAATATTGCAGAATATGCAGCCTCATGCTGCATACAGTATCTCACAAAAGTGAGTACACCCCTCACATTTTTGTAAATATTTTATTATATCTTTTTTATGTGACAACACTGAAGAAATGACACTTTGCTACAATATAAAGTAGTGCGTGTACAGCTTGTATAACAGTGTAAAATTGCTGTCTCCTCAAAATAACTCAACAAAGAGCCATTAATGTCTAAACCGCTGGCAACAAAAGTGAGTATACCCCTGAGTGAAAATGTCTAAACTGGGCCCATAGTGTCAATATTTTGTGTGGCCGCCATTATTTTCCAGCACTGCCTTAACCCTCTGTTTGCGGGATTTCTTGTGCATCATCTTAAGAAGATGCTTCCTTCTGGGACGACAGGCATGCAGACCAAATTGATGCAGTGTGCGGCATATGGTCTGAGCACTGACAGGCTGACCCCCCCCCCCCCCCCACACCACTTCAACCTCTGCAGCAATCACATGTCTATTTCCCTCTGGATATGATGCTGAGCATGTGCACTCAGCTTCTTTGGTCGACCATGGCAAGGCCTGTTCTGAGTAGAACCTGTCCTGTTAAACCGCTGTATGGTCTTGGCCACCGTGCTGTAGCTTAGTTTCAGGGTCTTGGCAATTTTCATGTAGAGCAACAATTCTTTTTTTCAGATCTTCAGAGAGTTCTTTGCCGTGAGGTGCCATGTTGAACTTCCAGCGATAACACCAAATTTAACACACCTGCTCCCCATTCACACCTGAGATCTTGTAACACTAACGAGTCACATGACTCCAGGGAGGGAAAATGGCTAATTGGGCCCAATTTGAACATTTTCAATTAGGGGTGTACTCACTTTTGTTGCCAGCGATTTAGACATTAATGGCTGTGTGTTATTTTGAGGGAACAGCAAATTTACACTGTTATACAAGCTGTACACTCACTACTTTACATTGTAGCAAAGTGTCTTTTCTTTAGTGTTGTCACATGAAAATATATAATAAAATATTTACAAAAATGTGAGGGATGTACTCACTTTTGTGAGATACTGTAACTAAGCTCCATTTCATGCTGAATAAACTAAATGATTAATGTGTCCTAAATAGAAAACTATCTTTGAATAGATTTTTAATCCAAAAGCATTTTATTAAAATAAATTTGATAAAAATCAAAAAAATCGATTTATATTAAAAAAAAAATCATTTTTTTTTTTATCATTTATTTTTATCCACCCCGCACCAAACCCATACAGAAGAACACTTTGGAATTTGTGTGGTTCAACTCCAAAACTGCAGCTCTTGTGGGAGGTTCCTGGTCTGCAATAGTCAGGACCTACCAAAGTGGTCCAGGGAAGGAAAACTGGCAAAGCAACTAAAGGGTCATGGGTGGGCAAGGCTCATTAATACATGTGAGGAGTGAAGGCTAACCCATATAGTCTAATCCAATAGAAGAGCTACTGTAGCTCCAATTGCTGAAAATGTTAACATAGAACTATAGGCAGGATATAGAGGAGGATTATAACTACAGAGCACTGGAAGAAGGTGGCCTGGTCTGATGAATCATGTTCTCTTTTACATCATATCAGTGGCCAGGTGTGTGTTCGTCGCTTCACCTGGCGAAGAGATGGCACCAGTATGGGAAGGAGGTAAACCGGTGGAGGCAGTGTGATGCTTTCGGCAATGTTCTGTTGGGAAACCTTGGGTTGTACCATTCATGTGGATATTACTTTTGACATGTACTACCTACATTAACATGCTGACCAAGCACACACCTTCATAGAAATGGTATTCCTCGATGGCAGTGGCCTCATTCAGCAGGATAATGCATCCTGCCTCACTGCAAAAATGGTTCAAGAATGGTTTGAGAAACACAACAATGTCTTCAAAGTGTTGGCTTGGTCTCTAAACTCCCCAGATCTCAATCCAATGAAGCATCTGTGGGATGTGCTGGAAAATCCATGGAGACCCCACCTCACAATTGACAGTACAACTAAAGGCAACATACATATTTTAGTAAATCCTCATATAAATACCTGGAAGTTACACATGGTAATAAAAATAACTAAAATGATTATTTTCCTACCATATAGCAGCAATTGTGGTCTGTAATCCCCTATTCATGCCTACTTTGTTGTATAGTGTTAGTGATGATAGGAGGAGTTCAGCAGAGCAGAACTGAGCTCAGATATCATTTATTTTCAGTGAACTGGCTTGTCTGTCTCCCAGTCCTCCAGCCTTCTATCATGCTCAGTCTATTTTACATAACACACACCCATCTGCCAGCTGGGTGTGTGCTTTGTAAAACAGGCATAAGTCAGTACAGGTTCATTTGCACACAGATCTGTCTATTAATCCGTGTGCTTCTCCCTGTCTGCTCTACTGACAGAACAGAATCCAACTAAGGAGCTGGCTGTATAGATATAGCAGTGGGTGGGCAAAGGCGGGATGTGTGGGGGGTGGGCAGGGCTTCATGGGGTGATTGTGGGCGGAGCCTATTCTGGAGTTTTGTGTAGAATGAATGCCTGAGTTTTCCATTACTACAAGAGCAGCTCCCGCAATGATGTCAGGACATTTCTGCAGAGAGATAGCACACAATCCTCAGGCAATTAGACAACTAGGAAGTAAAGTTGTCCCCTCATTAAAGAAAGTGTACATGAGAGTTGGGGATAAGGTAGATACCTCAACATCCTTACTGCTTTTTGCAAAACAATTATTGACATGTTTAACAGACTGTATAGGTGCATAACATATCGAGTTTATAATTTTGACCATAGTTCTTCTTTAAATCGGTATTAAACCCAGAAGCAAACATTTACTATACTTCAGCTTACCAATTCTTAGATATAGCTGCATTCTTTTTCTTTTTAGCCTTTCTTTTCTTTATTTTTACCTGGTGATCTGGCCAGTAAGTCTGTTGTCTTGCAACAGAACAAGATGTTCCGCAGATGTAGCAATTACAGGATTGAGACAAACCATTTATTACTGACGGGTGCTTACAATGATCAGTTTTATTTACGTAAAACCTTTATCCATCAAGGGTAATAAAAACAAAAACGTTTCGCTGTAACTGCTTATAAAGTGTTAGTGTATCTAAATCTACTAGTGCATCTACCACTCATCTCTTCCCAGATTAACAATGCTGCTGTCCAAAGGTGCCCCCTGTGCTCATTCATCCAGAGTGAGGGCACGCTAATACAGGAGGTGTGTTACTAGCCAGATCACCAGGTGAGAAAAGCCTAAATAAAGAAAACTAATGCTACCATCACAACTAATGATTGGTAAGCTGCAATATTACATTTTTGGTTTGGGGTTTACTACTGTTTTAAAGGATCTGCTACTGATGGTTTGATGCCAGATAGCATACCTTCAGAGGTCTAGCAGAGTCCATGCCTCCGTGGGCCAGGGCTGTTTTGAACCAGTCAATATTAGGTGGGTGATGATAATGTTATGGCTGACCGGTGTATATAAACATACAATTTTGGTTATTGTGTTGGTTCCTTGTTTTAGAAGATATAATTTTGTCACTGGCCTTTGTGGAATCACTGGTGTCACTTTTTGTCATAGTTGATCTTCGCTTATGAAGTGAATAACAAGGAGATAACTGCTGTTATCAATTATACTGTACACACGTTGCTACTGTTTTGGGCACATGGCCTTTGATGGTCCACATGTCCAAAACCGACACTGCCAAGTGTTATATAATTATTAGCTGCAGATGTCTCCCTGAATTATTTATTCATTCTCCTGTTAACATGCCATTATGCTTTGAGTCATTTATAAATATTTATATTGTCCATTATTTCTTCTACCAGGGCTCTGTAACAAACCTCAGGGGAGAAGGGTGAAGAGAAGGGCAGATTTTGCAGTACAACAGTGTCTGGGCTCACAATTGGAGGGTCTGTTGCATGGAAGTCCAAGGGAAATGGCAACTGTAGTCAGATTTTCATAGCTATTATGAATAAGATTTTTTTTTTTTTAATCTGAATATGTATTATTTTTTTTGATTAAATGTCGATTTTAAAGGGATTCTAAAGGCTAGTGATTGTAAAGTCTATTTTTTTTTGTTTGATTAATAATAATAAACATTTTATACTTCCTCTGTGCAGTATCACAGAGCAGCCTGGATCCTCCTCTCCTTGGGTCCCTCTTTGGCTCTCCTGGCCCTTCCCTCGTGTTGGGTGCCCCCACAGCAAACAGCTTGCTATGGGGGCACCTGAGCAGAGTCACAGCTCCCTGTGTCCATTCAGACACAGAGCTTTGGCCCAGCCCCGCCCCCTTTCTATTCTCATTGACTGACTGACTTTCTCAATCGTTCATTGACGGACGCAGCCTCTATTCTTGACATGTGGGGTTTATGCACCTTTCACTAGGAGTGGGCTAGGAAGAACGTAGTTCAGCTCAAAGCAGACACAGCCCCTCCCAGGGAGCAGTCCTCACTTGGCATAACCCCTCCTACCCTGCTCAGCAACTCAGTTTTTTCTGCCTAGTGCAAGGAGTAGAACCTGGCTCCCTGCTGGGATCTGCGGTTCCCCGTCCTTTTTTTTTTTTTTTTTTTTCCTCAAGATTTCTGATGAATGCAATCAAGTAGCCGACTGGGTGACAGGCTGGATATCCTAGATCCAGGGAGTCTCCCCAGAGCTGCCGACGGATGCGAGCCGACCCTTAGCTGCACACGAGGTTGGCCGCTTTGGGCCTCGTTCCGTGCGGGGCGGCCGGCGGGTTAAACATCCCACCAGCACACCTAGAACCGGGGTCCGAGTCATGGGTGATGCGTGGCCAGCAGCTCCCCCCCCGAACCGGAGGGGTGGCAGGTCTGCATCGGGTGGCTACCTGCTACGCCCGTCCAGAGTGGTGAGTACGCTTCTCCTTCCCCCGCAGGAGGGGAGGGGGGGCAGCGGGCAGTGTCCCCCTTCCGTGGGTATAGGTGGTCCTGCCTATCCTCTACTATTGCCCCCCCCCCCCCGGGCTGTAGCACTCCCTGCCTGGCTGCATTCCCCTGGATGGCTGCGAGCAATTGGCATGTTAGTCAGCTGCCATTTTCCTGTAGCCGGCCACATGTTGTGCACGGCTGCGTGTGTATACCGCGGCCGCCATTTTTGCGGTAGCCGGCCACTGTGTTTGGCCTCTAGTGCATACGGCGGCCATTTTGGCGTGGTCCGCCGTATCCTGGCCTTAGATTCGCCGGCTGGATGGGTGGTTCTGTATTTCTTGGCGTGGATCAGGCCGTAAGAGCCTTTCCTACACGTGGGGGACGCAGAGCAGTGGCAGTGGTGGTTACAGGCAGCCACAGCAGCGCTAGCAGCAGCACCCGGGTCGGTGGGGTGAGTCGTCCTGGGAGCCTCTGGGGCCCTAGTGTGACAGCTTGAGGGGCGGTGTGGTAGGTGTCTTCCGGGGTGCGGGCAATGGTGGCCGAAGCAGGTGCTTCCCAGCCAGGTGTCTCCGGTGGGGACCAGGGAGCGCTGGGACCTGTGGTTCCGCTGGACAGTTGGACGGCCATCCTGGAGGGATTCTTCCTCCGGGTGGAGGGGGGCTCCGTGGTTTCGGGGAACCCCCTGGAGCTGTCGGAAGGCGAGCTCGGGGACCCCTCTGAGGAAGAGGATGAGGATGAGCCCTTGGGGGCCACCAAGGCTCGTGAACGGGCTCTGGTGGGCTCATTGTTCTCAGCGGTCTGTGAGACGCTGAAGCTGCGCCCGGCTGCGATGCAGGGGGGCGCTGTACGCCTTTGGGTCGCATAGGCAGCCCGGACGCCTAAGGTATTCCCTTATTTGTCGTACTTTGATCAGTTTGTTCACAAGGAGTGGCAATGACCCCAGGGTTCATTCGCCATGCCTAAACGTTTTTCTGTGCTTTATCCCATTGAGGATACCCTGTTGCAGAAGTGGAAGTCCCCGGCGGTGGACCCGCCTGTGGCTCGCCTGAACAAAGCGATCACTATTCCAATGGAGGGCTCTCCATCATTCAAGGACCCGGCCAATAGGAGGACTGAGGCAGTGTCCAAGGCAATGTTCCTGGTCACGGGGTCGGCCATGCGGCCGGCGCTGGCTTCGGCGCTGGTGGCACAGGCGCTCACGGAATGGGTGGCCATCGTGCACCGGGCTTTGGAAGATCTCCAGGCTCCTCCGGAACCTGTGCAGATGGCGGGCCAGCTGATTCAGGGCCTTAAGTACCTCTGTGATGCGGCCCTCGACATGGCTCCCATGCTGTCAAAACTGTCCATGTTTGCAATCGTTATTAGACGTCTGCTGTGTCTTAGATGTTGGTGCCGTTTGAAGGTGGTCGTCTCTTTGGGGCTTCCCTGGATGAGATCATCAAGGATTACACTGGGGGGGAAGAGTACATTCCTCCCAGAGCCTAGAAGGGACAAGGAGCCCCGGCGCAGGGCGGGCCCTTCCTTCCCTACTCGAGGTTTTTTCGTGCACCACGTGCCTCGAACAAGGTCTCTCAGCCCACCAAGGCCCCCACGGGGGGGCAGAAGCGTCCCTGGCAGCGTAAGGCCGAGAAGGCAGAGGAGAACTCCCCCCTCTGCATGATGGGTCACCCCCGCCCGCGGTTCGGGTGGGGGGACGGCTCTTGCGGTTCGCGGGCCGGTGAACCTCTCGCATCTCGGATATCTGGGTGCGCGAGGTGGTTTCGTCCAGGTACAAGATAGAGTTCCGTACCCAGACAGGTTCTTCGCCTTCAATCTGATGCTTCCCTCGGGGTGACGGCAGGCCCTGTTTGGGGCCGTGCAAGTCCTGCTCCATCAGGGGGCGATTGTTCCGGTCCCTTTGGCGGAACGTTTCCGCGGTTTTCATTCAAATCTTTTTGTGGTTCCGAAAAAAGATGGGGTCAGGCCTGTCTTGGACCTGAAGGCTCTCAACTTCTTTGTGAGGGAGCGGAAATTCAGAATGGAATCTGTCCGCTCTGTGGTGGCGGCGTTTCGTCAGGGAGACTTCTTGGCCTCCTTAGACATCAAGGACGCGTGTCTGCACGTGCCCATATGTGTGCGCCACCAGCGCTTTCTGCGCTTTGCGGTAGGGGCTCTCCACTACCAGTTTGTGGCCCTTCCGTTCGGTCTGGCCTCAGCCCCGCAGGTCTTAACCAAGCTCCTAGCCCCAGTGCTGGCTCTGCTGCGGCAGAGGGGCATAGCAGTGATGACCTATCTCGACGACCTCCTCCTGCGGGCGGAGTCGGCCTCAGCAACTTGAAGGACAGTGTGGACATCACCCTCGGTTTCCTGCGGGACTTCGGCTGGGTGATCAACCTTCCGAAGTCTGTACTGACTCCGTCGCGCCGGTTGGAATATCTGGGCTTGGTCCTGGACACGGAGCGGGCAAAGGTGTTTCTTCCTGCCGCCAAGGTCTTGACGCTACAGGTTGCAGTGTGGACCCTGCTGTCCCAGCGGTGATCCTCTCTCAGATTTTGCATGAGGATGTTGGGGCTGATGGTCTCCACCTTCGAGGCGGTGCCCTGTGCCCAGAGTCACACCCGGTCCCTGCAGTGGGCAATCTTGCTGTATTGGGACAAGTCTCCGCTATCCCTGGATCGGGTGATCAGTTTGGATCACCGGACTCGAGGTTCCCTCGCCTGGTGGCTGCGTGCCCCGGCCTTGGGGCTGGGGAAGTCATTTCTTCCCGTGCACTGGACGGTGGTCATGACAGATGCCAGCCTATATGGCTGAGGGGGGGTCCTGGGGCGGTTGTCGACCCAGGGCCTCTGGTCTCCGGAAGGGTCCCATCTCCCAATCAATGTGCTGGAACTTCGAGCGATCAGGCTTTGCCTCTCCCACTGGTCAGGGAGGTTGCACGGGTGTGATGTTCGGGTCCAGTCAGACAACGCCAAGGCTGTGGCTTACGTGAACCATTAGGGCGGAACGAGAAGCGCGGCAGCGGCGTCAGAAGTAGCCCACATTCTGCGGTGGGCAGAGCTTCACATGCCGGCAATCTCCGCCGTTCACATCCCTGGCGTCGAGAATTGACAGGCGGACTACCTCAGTCGCCAGAGGCTGGATCAGGGAGAGTGGTCCCTGCACCCGGAGGTGTTCCACCAGATTTGTCAAAGGTGGGTTACACCTGACCTCCTGGTGTCCCGGCTCAACCAGAAGGTGCAGGACTTCGTGAGCAGAACAAGGGATCCGCTGGCAAACGCAGCGGATGCTCTCGTGGCTCCGTGGTCTCGGTACCGATTGCTCTATGCCTTTCCTCCACTTCCACTACTCCCGTGCCAGCTGCGCAGGATAGAGGCGGAAGGGATTGGTGGTCGATGTTCCCTGGCGGCTCCCGCTTCGCGAGGACCTACTTTTACAGGGACCCATCTTGCACCCTGCTTTACCCTCGCTGGCTTTAACGGCCTGGCTATTGAGTCCCAGGTGTTAAAAGATAGGGAACTCTCTGAGTCTGTCATTCCCACTATGCTCAAGGCGCGTAAGGCCACTTCGCGTACGATCTATCACCGCACCTGGAAGACTTATATTATATGCCTGGTGCAAGGCAGGGGGGGATGGAACCCCCATTCTTTTTCGGTGGCTCGGGTGCTGGCCTTTCTTCAGCAAGGCCTAGATCACAAGTTGGCATTGAGCACGCTTAAGGGGCAAATTTTTGCCCTGGCGATTCTTTTTCAGCGTTCCTTGGCGACGCATTCCTTGATCCGTACCTTTGTCCAGGGGGTTCGTCATGTCGCTCCCTAGGTACGGTGGCCTTTGGCGCCTTGGGACCTTAATCTGGTCCTTTCAGTGCTTTAGAAGTCGCCTTTCGAAACTGTCAGGGAAATTTCCCTGCAACTGCTCTCGCAGAAAGTCGCCTTTCTGGTGGCGATAACATCCGCTAGGCGGGTGTCTGAGCTGGCGGCTCTGTCCTGTAGGTCCCCGTACTTGGTCTTACACGGGGACAAGGCGGTTTTGCGCCCTTCTCCGTCCTTCTTACCGAAGGTGGTCTCTTCTTTTCACATCAATGAGGACATTGATTGTCCTCCCTTCGCTGTGTCCGCGCCCGTCTCATCCTAAGGAAGTTGCTTTGCACTCTCTGGATGTGGTCAGGGCTCTGCGGGTGTATTTGGCAGCCACGGCCTCATTTTGGAAGTCCGATACGCTTTTTGTCGCGGTGGATGGCCCGCGCAAGGGGGTGGCGGCCTCGTCGGCCACCATTTCCCATTGGATACGACAGACGGTGACCCGTGCGTATGCTGTTCGGGGCCAGAAGCCCCCCTTTAGGGTCACGGCTCACTCTACCAGGGCGATTAGTACTTCCTGGGCTTTCCGACACAGGTGTCGGTTTCTCAGGTGTGCAAGGCAGCCATTTGGACCTCGGTGCACACTTTTTCCAAGTTTCACAGAGTTGATGTTGCAGCGTCTTCCGATGCTGCTTTTGGCTGCAAAGTTTTGCAGGCGGTGGTGTGAGGTACGTCTGGCACCTCCCGGAGAACTCTTTTGTTGGGTACTGTTGTTGATGTTGCCCACCCCTTGTTGTGACACTGCTTTGGGACATCCCCACATGTCAAGAATAGTGGCTGTGTCAGTCAATGAACGATTGAGAAAATATGATTTATTGACTTACCGTAAAATCCTTTTCTCTGAGTTCATTGATGGACACAGCACCCACCCCTATTTTGTTGTGTTTGTACTGCTTTTTACAAACTGAGTTGCTGAGTAGGGCAGGAGGGGTTAGGCCAAGTGAGTACTGCCCCCTGGGAGGGGCAGTGTCTGCTTTGAGCTGAACTACGTTCTGCCTAGTCCGCTCCTAGTGAAAGGTGCATAAACCCCACATGTAAAGAATAGAGGCTGCGTCCGTCAATGAACTCAGAGAAAAGGGTTTTACGGTAAGTCAAAAAATCCTATTTTAACAGCAATGGGAGCCAATGGCGCCACGCTGCTGTCTCAGCCAAGGAGGAGGGGAGTCCTAGACGCCCAAAACATTCCCACATCGCTGGAGCTAGTGGGACCTCAGGCAAGTATTAGGGGGGCTGCTGCACACAGAAGGCTTTTTATCTTGATGCATAGAAAAAAATTCTCAACAGTCGTACGACTGCTTGTTGTACAACCAAAGTTTTCTAGTCTGCTCATCCAACTTCTGTTATACGACCGTCTGCTGTTCTAATCGCGCGTACTAACGGTCGGATGATCGTACAACAAGCGGTTATACGACCGTTTTCATACGACCGCCGCACCGTGTGTACAAGGCTTTAGTTATATGTGTGTTTTTAGATATGATTCTTTTAACAATAAATGCATCAAACTTATCAAATTCTGAGCTGTTTTTACAGTTGTTTTCAAGATCAGCAGGCAGTACAAATGCGTTCTACTAGGCTTCGCCATATTGGGTGACTCCATAGATGGAAGGAAAGAAAATTTGCTTGATTCCCTCATCAACACAGTCAGTATCCCTCCCACAGCACTATTCCATGCTGGCAGAATACAATGATCACTTTGGGTGGCTATAGAGCCAGCTTCAGTGCAACCAGCCTGCCCATAGATGGATTGAATCTGGGCCAGTTGCTACTGAACAATCCGAGATTCGATTTATCTGTGAGCGTCTTTAGTCAGAGAAGTCCCCCTGCAGGCTTAAATACAGACACGCATTTGTAATTGGAGCTATGAAGAACTCCTTGTAAGCTGCACCTTGCAATTGAATCTCCCTGTAACCGAACCTCTGACTTTCCAGGCACTGCACCTTTCTGCCTCAGCATATATTCCACCACTGCTCCCATGTCACTGATCCCACTTGTCACCTTTACAGGGACATGCAGAATGCAGAGGGGATGAGCCTGGAGTTTCTGGGCTTTCTGCCCACTTCCTCGTCTTTCCAGTGACAGCTCCTACCCAGTGCAGTCTGCCTCTGGGCACTCTGTGCACATTGTGTATGTTCCCGGAGGAAGGCAGGGGAGGTGCGCAGCTCTGGGGTGAGAAGCCAAACACTGAGATGCCCACCACTTCTTGCTACAGAGCCTTTCCAATGGGACAGCCATTTTCTAGAAGTCAACATCCAATTCTATTCTTTATTTCTTTTCATTTTAGTGTGTTTTATTTGAATGACAGCACTACTGTTTGTCCCTCCTCCCTTATTCAACCTTCTATAGTATGTTATTATTTTAATCATGCAATCTAAACTAAAGGCCCCCAATAGATATTCCTGCTGAAGTCTTCTCTTACTATAATTATAGGATGGTTATGCATGTCATAAATGTGGTTCTTCTTTCAGCATCTGCTGATGTGACTTGTTTATTAAATTGAAAACACAGAATAGTTTTACAGCTGCTTGTTACCATAGGCCCTTTATTAAGACGTATGGGACCTAAATACAATAAACATCCATACTCTCCTCCATGCTCCTGCATCTGTGTAATGCCGCAGCTTTTGCACATCGGGCTCTAGGACTGAGAACTGGACAGTCACATGATCACTCAGTTCTTGGTCTGCTTCGAGTCACTGCTCTCCGCCCTGCTCCTTCAGCGCCCTCTGGAGCGCTGGGCTGGGGATGGGAGCAGCTGGCTCCAGCTCTCAGCCACACTCTGTTAGGCAGAGCCAGCTGTCAGTCAGACAGTGGGGATGGGTCCCAACACTGTTGTTGAGATGCTTCCCAAACCTGGAGCGGCTCTGTCTAGTCAAATAATAGTGATCAATATATTGCATTTCCTCAATTCTTTGGTGTAGTGCCTGTATTAGTCGTCTTCTTTCAGGCTGTTTTTCTTACCTAGTGTTCCTGCCACTGGTACACTTCCTGTCCTAGGGCAACATGTTCAATCACAGTGCTGACTCTGGAGGAAAGCTGTTGTCACTCTAGGACAAGAAGTGTGGTGGGACTATATATATCACAGAGGTGAACTGGGCATGGTTGATAACACTGCAGAGTGCACATAAACTTACAAGGTTACAGGATTTCAGAGCTGCACGATTCTGGCCAAAATGAGAATCACAATTTTTTTTTTGCTTAGCATAAAGATCACGATTCTCTCATGATTCTTGCGGCATAACATCATCTTTCATATTATACAATACTTCACTGTTTAGTTTTTTTTTTTTTTTCAAAAGTGTCATTTTTCCCAAACAAATTGCATTTGAAAGGCCGCTGCGCAAATACCATGGAACATAAAATATTGCAATGATCACCATTTTATTCTCTAAGGTCTCTGCTAAAAAATATATATAATCTTTGGGGGTTCTACGTAGTTTTCTAGCAAAAAAATAAGGATTTTAACTTAAAATCAACAAGTGCCAGTAAAAAGGTTTGATCTTTAAGTGGTTAAACTGACCTAATTTTACAGACAAAGTTCATTCCTTTGATCTAGAACAAAACATTGCAATGTTTATAGTTAAAGCTGAAGAATGTTTTTAAACTTAACAGAATGCCTGGAATGTTTTGAAACTGGCAGAGGTGCCTGTGCTTTTTTTTGTTTTTGTTTTTTAAACTCTGAGCGGCTCTGCACTTGTCACATAGAGTTGAGGAAATGTCGGGATGAGATTGCGATCTTTTAACGATTAATCGTGCTGCTCTACTGGATTTCTGTCAGGATCAACAGATATCTTATTTGCACTTATAGAACAGATGTAACAAATATGGTACAGTGCCTTGAAAAAGTATTCACACCCCTTGAAATTTTCCACAAAAAACGTAAATGTATTTTATTGAGATTTTATGTGATAGATCAACACAAAGTGGCACATAATTGTGAACTGGAAGGAAAATGATGAATGATTTTCAAAATATTTTACAAATAAATATCTGAAAAGTGTGGCGTGCATTTGTATTCAGCCCCCTTTACTCTGATACCCCTAACTAAAATCTAGTAGAACCAATTGCCTTCAGAAATCGCATAATTAGTAAATAGAGTCCACTGTGTGTAATTTATTCTCAGTATAAATATAGCTGTTCTGTGAAGCCCTCAGAGGTTTGGTAGAGAATCTTCGTTAACAAACTTTATCATATAGGCCAAGGAACACACCAGCCAGGTCAGGGATAAAGTTGTGGAGAAGTTTAAAGCAGCGTTAGGTTATAAAAAAAAATATCCCAAGCTTTGAACATCTCACGGAGCTGTTCAATCCGTCATCCGAAAATGGAAAGAGTATGACACAACTGCAAACCTACCAAGACATGGCCGTTCACCTAAACTGACAGGCCAGGCAAGGAGAGCATTAATCAGAGAAGCAGCCAAGAGGTCCATGGTAACTCTGGAGGAGCTGCAGAGATCCACAGCTTAGGTGGGAGAATCCGTCCACAGGACAGGAAGCTGGTCAGAGTTGATGGGAAGATGGATGGAGCCAAATACAGAGCAATCTTCGAAGAAAACCTGTTTGCGTCTGCAAAAGACTTGAGACTGGGGCAAAGATTCACCGTCCAGCAGGACAACAGCCCTAAACATACAGTTTAGATCAAAGCATATTCATGTGTTAGAATGGCCCAGTCAAAATCCAGACCTAAATCCAATTAAGAATCTGTAGCAAGGCTTGGAAATTGCTGTTCACAGACGCTCTCCATCCAATCTGACAGAAAAGAATCGGCAAAAAATGTCACTCTAGAAGTGCAAAGCTGGTAGAGACATCCCCAAAAAGACTTGCATCTGTAATTGCAGTGAAAGGTGGTTCTACATGCACGCCACACTTTTCAGATATGTATAAAAAAAATTTGAAAACCATTTATCATTTTCCTTCCACCTCACAATTATGTGCCACTTTGTGTTGGTCTATCACATAAAATCCTAATAAAATACATTTACGTTTTTGGTTGCAACATGACAAAATGTGGAACATTTCAAGGGGTATGAATACTTTTTCAAGACACTGTATGTTTTTCAAAAGGGACAGATGAGAGAGTTCACTGTTCACATACAAGTTTACATACAGGGTGGGCCATTTACATGGATACACCTTAATAAAATGGGAATGGTTGGTGATATTAACTTCCTGTTTGTGGCACATTAGTATATGTGAGGGGAGAAACTTTTCAAGATGGGTGGTGACCATGGCGGTCATTTTGAATTCGGCCATTTTGAATCCAACTTTTGTTTTTTCAATAGGAAGAGGGTCATGTGACACATCAAACTTATTGGGAATTTCACAAGAAAAACAATGGTGTGCTTGGTTTTAACGTAACTTTATTCTTTCATGAGTTATTTACAAGTTTCTGACCACTTATAAAATGTGTTCAATGTGCTGCCCATTGTGTTGGATTGTCAATGCAACCCTCTTCTCCCACTCTTCACACACTGATAGCAACACCGCAGGAGAAATGCTAGCACAGGCTTCCAGTATCTGTAGTTTCAGGTGCTGCACATCTCGTATCTTCACAGCATAGACAATTGCCTTCAGATGACCCCAAAGATAAAAGTCTAAGGGGGTCAGATCGGGAGACCTTGGGGGCCATTCAACTGGCCCACGACGACCAATCCACTTTCCAGGAAAC
>BLSH010311756.1:1415669-1440063 GCA_018402905.1 Glandirana rugosa
AATACCGCATGACATAAAAAGTTGCAACAACCTCCATTTTATTCCCTAGAATCTTTGCTAAAAACCCATATATAATGTTTGGGGGTTCTGAGTAATTTTCTAGCAAAAAAAATGATGATTTATACATGTAGGAGAGGAGTGCCAGAAATGGCTCGGATGCGAAGTGGTTAAGGAAAGAATCCAGGCCTTTTTTAAAGCAATCAACCGTGCTGGCCAAAACCACCTCTGGGGGGAGTCTATTCCACATTTTCACAGCTCTTACTGTGAAGAAACCTTTCCGTATTTGTAGATGAAATCTTTTTTCCTCTAGACGTAAAGAGTGCCCCCTTGTCCTTTGTGATGACCTTAAAGTAAATAACTCCACACCAAGTTCACTATATGGACCACTTATATACTTGTACATGTTGATCATATCCCCCCTTAATCTCCTCTTCTCAAGAGAGAATAAATTCAGATCCTCTAATCTTTCCTCATAGCCTCACTCTGGTACTTTATGTAATGGTACAGTCCCGTTTTGGACCTTCTGCAAAGCTGCTGTCACAGGAAAGTGGAGGTATTACTTTTAAGGTTTTAGATATACAGGCAGATAGACAATGTACTATTTCTGTGAACTCAGTTGCACTGTAAAGTGTATCTAAGCCAAGGAACAAACAGTTAATATACTAGATCAGCCTTTCTCAACCTTTTTAACGCAGAGGAACCCTTGAAATAAATGTCTGGCCTCAGGGAACCCCTGCTAAAAATGACTATATCTACAACTCATGACACATTAGTGTGATGGTCAGTGGGAAGAATGCTCCTTACACTTTGGACATTGTAAAGATTTACCCCCTTACAGATAGCTAAAAAGATTAGTGGTGTCAGTGGGAACTTATCTGACAGTCAGAAATTGCTCATTGCTCAAGGAACCCCTGACTACCTCTGGAGGAACGCTGGTTGAGAAACCCTGTACTACATTACACCATTCCTTAGATGTGTTAGTTGTGTATTTGCTTTCTTTATTCAGACAGTTTTTCCATTTTTTTTTTTTACATGTTGCTCCTGTCAGTGACACACTTTTTCCTAGTTTGAAAACACTCACTGTATTGTACGATGGAGGAGCAGAGTTGGCTTGCTAGAGTGCTCTCTCAGCGTGGACTCCAAACACCTTCCACTCATCACCTTCATAACATTGGGAAGAGGTGTTCTATAGTTCTCAAAAGAACTTGTGTGAGTTGGTAACATTGTATGAGATTTCGGTTCAGCGCACATGAACAGGGACTTTGGATTTTTATGGCAGGATAAATCATTTTTTTGTAAAATGCTTTAGGTTTGCAAAACAAAAACTAACTAAAAGATAAAAACGTATATAGAGCTATTCAGAGTGCATGGGCTGTTAACGTCACCTGCTGCATCACCTGTGAATTTTTCCCTAAGCAGTGCAAGTACCTGTAGGTACAGGTTAAAAATTGGACTTTACTACCACTTTAATTGAACAAGCTGAAGTTAGAAGCTAGTTGGCTACCATGCACAGATGCACCAGATTCTGACTGCTCCAATCTCCCCCCAATGTTTACTTTACTGGTATATTGAAATTAGTATAAATGCAGATTTACAGTATGTAAATTGACTTCACATACTACACTTCTTTCAAATTATAAAGTGTGTTTTGACAGCTAAGAAAAAATGACTACTGAATCAGTGTTATCCTTTAATTCTTTTGCTGCCAGACACGTTTTTGCATTTTTTGTTTACTTGTTTAAAAACGAATTTTAGGTCTGAAGATTACATAAATCCTCCCCGAAAAAAAACATTACATATTGTCTGAAAGCAGACACCCTAGAGAATAAAATAATGGTAGTTTAAATTTCCTATGTCACACGATATTAGCGCAACGATTTAGGAAGCGCAAAATGTTACCAAAACATACACACAAGTTAATTTTAGGGCACACAAATGCAATAGAAGAAACAAATAGCATTATAACATGAAGGGGAAAAAGTGTGGGGTCCCCTTCAGGTCTGATATGGATTTTGGGGGGGGCCTAATGGCAAATGCCAAAAAAAAAAAATGGAGTGAGGTTTCCCCTCCAATTCCACAATCCATACCAAACACTTATCCGAACATGCAGCCCGGCAGGACCGGGAAGGGGGTAGGGCGCGGGAGTGTGGGTCGGGGGGCGGCGTTCACTGTGATTGACATTTTTGTTTTGCCATTTTTTAATAAAGGATATAAACTGGCTCCAGATTTTTTGTTTACTTGCCCATTTGAATGAGTAGGGGTACTGTTGGTATGTACCCCATGCTCATTCACGTAAAGAGGGCTGTGTTTTGGGGGGCTCCCAGATTCCGATAAGTCACCCTCATATCCATCGGGCGGGATTGTAGGGAAAGGCCCTTGTCCTCATCAGCATGGGGGGAGAGTCGTCCCCCACCTAAGCACCCCCCCCCCCCCCTTTATGTTGAGGACATGTGGCCAGGTATGGTTCGAGGGATTGGGTCGCTCACTCATCCTTTATTCCCCCGCCCCCTTCCTTTCCTGGGCTGCATGCTTGGTAAGGATCTGGTATGGACTTTTGGCGTAAGGTTTGCGAAAGGCCTGGTATAGATTGGATGATTTTTTTTTTTTTCATGGCGGCTCTTTTTATTCTGTGTACATTTTTGCTTTCAGCTAGGAATCACACTGACGGTGGAGGAGTCATGGTTGTTAAGGATGTGACAGGTGGCGGTTCCTTAACCAGCTAGGTGTGGTGTGGCAGCTGCCAGCATTAAAATGCTGTACGTTTTCACTACTAAAATACTGCATCACCTCTGATTGGTCAAAAAAAAAATGCAAAAACAAATGCAGACTGATGTAAACTGAACTGATATAAACTTATGTAAACTGAAGTGCAAACTGATATAAACTGAACTGAAGACGGATGTGCAAACTGATGTAAACTGAATCCGTCTTTTCTTTGAATGGATAACTCCCATGTAAAAGGGGCCTAGGACGGACGTCATCTGTTTACATGGGGGTTCTTTTTTTAATTTGCTTTCGCCCAGGTCCCTTTTTTTTATTTTTTTTTTTATTAACTACTTCCCACCCAAGGTACATCCTGGGACATCCTGGACTTTGAGTGGGGATATCTGGATGATGGCTGCAGCTATGGGCATCATCCACATTTCGTTTTTTTCAGCCAGGGATTCTGTGCACCACAAAAACAATCATAGCGGTAGTTCAGCCTCCATAAAGAGGACCTGTCACGCACTATTCCCATTACAAGGGATGTTTACATTCCTTGTAATAGGAATAAAAGTAATCAATAAATAAAATTTCAAGAGAAAGTGTAAAAATAAGTGAAATAAAGAATATAAAAAAAAAATTAAAGCTCCCCGTCCCCATGTGCTCGCGCACAGAAGCGAACACATACGCAAGGCACGCCCGCATATGTAAACGGCGTTCAAATCACACGTGAGGTATCGTGACGTGCGTTAGAGCAAGAGCAAGAATTCTAGCCCAAGACCTCCTCTAACTCTAAACATATATCCTGTAAAAATGTTTAAAGCGTCGCCTATGGAGATTTTTAATTACCAAAGTTTGGCGCCATTCCACGAGTGTGCGCAATTTTACAGCGTGATATGTTTTCCATATATTTACTCAGCTTAACATCATCTCTCACATTATACAAAAAAATTGGGCTAACGGTACGGTTTTATTTTAATTCATGAAAGTTTTTTTTTTTTTTTTAAAAGCGTTTGAAAAATCGTTTCACAAATACCGCGTGGCATAAGTTGCAATGACCGCTATTTATTACCTTGGATCTCTGCTTAAAAACATATATAATGTTTGGGGGTTCTGAGTAATTTTCTAGCAAAAAAAAATGATGATTTTTTTACATGTGGGAGTGAAATGCCAGAATTGGCCCGGATGGGAAGTGGTTAAACACTTTTTTTTTTTTAGTTTTTATAGTTTTTTTTTTTTTTCTTACACATATACAAAGTACATCACAAATACCTATACAGAACAAAAATTACATTTTGATTGACTCATAAAATTAATTCTCTTTTAACCACTTCCGGACCGCCCGCCCGCCATCATTATATGGCGGTCCTTTGCCGTTGAATACCATTGCTATGGTAGCAGATAGCTACCATAACCCCAGTACTTTTAAAAATGGCGGGCAGCCGGCTTTCAGATTCGCCGCAAGATCACTTTTATCGGTAAAGGTACCCGCCCTAGGGTCATCTCCACTGCTTGCCGGACCTGCCCGTTTCAGTGGAGACGATCCGATCCGTTCCCCTCCTGCACTGGATGCCAACTTGAGGGTAAGATGGTCCCCAGTCGGCTCCATAACATTGCAGGGCGGAAGCCTCGTCAAACGTCACTTCCGCCCATAGCTCTTAAAGGAGACATATATATTTTTTTTTTAACCATTCCTTTTAGGACACTTACACCCCCTTCCTTACCAGACCAAGTTTCAGCTTTCAGTGCTCTCACACTTTAAATGACAATTACTCAGTCATGCTACACTGTACCCAAACAACATTTTTATTATTTTTTTCTCACAAATAGAGCTTTCTTTTGGTGGTATATAATCACTGCTGGGTTTTTTATTTTTTTCAATATAAGCGAAAAATTTGCAAAAATTTTGAAAAAAAAAAACTTTTTTTTAGTTTGTATTGAAAAATTTTGCAAAAAAGTAATTTTTCTTCATAAATTTGGGCTATAATTTATACTGCTACATGTCTTTGGTAAAAATAACCCAAATTAGTGGATATTATTTATTCTCTGTGAAAGTTAGAGTCTACAAGCTATGATGCAAATCATTGAGAATTGATCACACCTGATGTACTGACCACCTATCTCATTTCCTGAGACCCTAACAAGCCAGGAAAGTACAAATACCCCCCAAATTACCCCTTTTTGGAAAGTAGACATTCCAAGGTATTAAGTAAGGGGCATGGTGAGTTTTTTGAAGTTGTAATTTTTTTCCCACAATTCTTTGCAAAATGAAGAATTTTTTTTTTTTTTTACACAAAATTGTTAAACAACAAGTTATTTCTCACACACAGCATATGCATACTTGCAATGACACCCCAAAATACATTCTGCTACTCCTCCTGAGTATGGCGATACCCCATGTGTGAGGCTTTTACACAGCCTGGCCACATATAAAGGCCTAACATTGAAGTAGCACCTTCAGGCGTTCTACGAGCTTAAATTACAGATCTCATTTCTCAGCCACCTATTACACTTTTGAAGGCCCTGGAACACCAGGACAATGGAATTGCCCACAAAATGACCCCATTTTGGAAAGCAAACACCCTAACTTATGATCTATGAGGCATAATGAGTCTTTTGAACGGTTCATTTTTTTCCAGAAGTTGTTGGAAAATGTGGGGAAAAAAATGAAAATGCATTTTTTTAACACAAAGTTGACCATTTATACGATATTTCCAACACATAGCATGTACATAGCAAAAATGACACCCCAAAATACATTCTGCTACTCCTGAGTATGGCGATACCACATGTGTGAGGCTTTTACACAGCCTGGCCACATACACAAGCCCAACATTGAAGTAGCACCTTTAGACATTCTACAAGCATAAATTACACATCTCATTTCTCAACCACCTATTACATTTTTGAAGGCCCTGAAGCAACAGGACAATGGAATTTTCCACAAAATGACCCCATTTTGGAAAGCAAACACCCCAATGTATAATCTATGAAGCATAATGAGGCTTTTGAACATGTCTTTTTTTTTCCAGAAGATTTTAGAAAATGTGGGGAAAAAAATGAAAACGCATTTTTTTTTTTTACACAAAGCTGCCAATTTATACGATATTTCCAACACATAGCATGTACATAGCAAAAATTACACCCCAAAATACATTCTGCTGTTCGTCCCGAGTATGGCGATACCACATGTGTGAGACTTTTACACAGCCTGGCCACATAGAGAGGTCCAACATGCAGGGAGCACCATCATGCGTTCTAGGAGCATAAAATATCCTAATGACCTATTACACTTTTGAAGGTCCTGGAGCACCAGGACAGTGGAATTACCCACGAAATGACCCCATTTTGAAAAGCAAACACCCCATTGTATATTCCATGAGGCATTGAGTCTTTTGTACGGTTCATTTTTTTCCACAAGTCTTCGGAAAATGTGGAAAGAAAATTAAAACGTATTTTTTTTTTACACAATGTTGTCAATTTATATGATATTTCTAACACATAGCATGTACATAGCAAAAATGACCTCCCAAAATATATTCTACTACTCGTCCCGAGTATGGCGATACCACATGTGTGAGACTTTTATACAGCGCGGCCACATAGAGAGGTCCAACATTGAAGTAGTACCTTCAGCCGTTCTAGGAGCATAAATTACACATCTAATTTCATTCCTACCTATCACACTTTTGAAGGTCCTGGAGCACAAGGACAGTGGAATTACCCACAAAATTACCCCATTTTGGAAAGCAAACACCCCAATGTATATTTTATGAGGCATTGGCTGCAGATAGGTACTCGGGTACTCTTATGGGCTGCAGATAAGTACTCGGGTACTCTGGATTAGTAAAAGGTACTCTGGCTGGTAAAAGGTACTAGGGTATTCTGATGGGCTGGTAAAAAGTTCTTGGGTACTCTGATGGGCTGGTGACAGGTACTCGGGTACTCAGATGGGTTGATGACAGGTACTCGGGTACTCTGATGGGCAGGTGACAGGTACTCGGGTGCTTTGGTACTCTGATGGGCAGGTGACAGGTAGTCTGGTAGTTTGATGGACAGGTACTTGGGTACTCTGATGGACAGGTGACAGGTACTCGGGTAATCTGATGGGCAGGTGACAGGTACTCGGGTACTTTTATGGGCAGGTGACAGGTACAGGGGTATTCTGATGGACAGGTGACAGGTACTCGGGTACTCTGATGGGCAGGTGACAGGTACTCGGGTACTCTGGGCAGGTGACAGGTACTCTGATGGGCTGTGACAGGTACTCTTTATTGGAAGGGGGGGGCAATCGGTGTGCTTGGTGCTGACAGTAAGCAGTAACGAGCTGTTACCGCTATCTCCTCCTCACACACGATCGGTGTGTGAAGAAGAGAACCCAGTAACAGCTTGTTACCGCGGATTCTCGTCATTCTGTGACCGGCTGTGATTGGACACAGCCGGTCATGTGGTAAAGAGCCAATATCATTGGCTCTTTACCGTGATCGGGGTTGGGCTTTGTCCGAGGGACAAGCCCGCACCCCGATTGCCGCGATGCGCGCCCCCACGCCGCTCTGTTTGTGTTATCGGAAGTGACCGGCTGTGATAGAACACAGCCGGTCACGTGGTAAAGAGCCAATTTTATTGGCTCTTTACCCCGATCACGGAAGGCCAGAGTCCGAGGGACATGGCCGGTCCCCGGGGCCCGCAAAGCGGCAAAAAACAAGTGGACGTCATATGACGTCCACTTAGCATGGGGAGTGCGCCTTGCCGACGTATAATTACTATACGCCGGTAAGGAAGTGGTTAACTGTCATTTTTTGTTTATTTTTTTTATTGCATTTATAACGTGAGGTCTTTTTGACCCCAGATCTCATATTTAAGTGGTCCTGGCATACATTTTTTCTATTACAAGGATTGTTTACATTCCTTGTAGTAGGACTAAAAGTGATCAAAACATTTTTTTTAAAAGAACAGTGTAAAAATAAAAAATTAAAACTAAAATAAAAAAAACTTTAAAGCACCCCATCCCACCGAGCTTGCGAGCAGAAGCGAACGCATACGTAAGTCCTGCTATGAAAAACGGTGTTCAAACCAGACATGTGAGGTATCGCTGCGATCGTTAGCGCGAGAGCAATAATCTTAGCACTAGAACTACTCTGTAACTCAAAACTGATAACCTGTAGGACTTTTTAAACGTCGCAGATGGAGATTTTTAAGTGCCAAAGTTTGTCGCCATTCCACGAGCGGCCACAATTTTGAAGCATGACATGTTGGGTATCAATTTACTCGGCGTAACATTATCTTTCACAATATGGAAAATAATTGGGTTAACTTTACTGTTGTCTTATTTTGTAACTCAAAAAAGTGATTTTTTTTTTTTTAACCACTTCAGATCCGCGCTATTGCCAAAGTACGGCTCCAGCGCGGATCTGAAATGCCCGGAGGACGTCCATGGACGTCCTCCACTGCGCATGCTCCTGCGCGCCCCCTGGCGGCGGCGCGTGCCGCACGCTGCGCGAGCGCGCCCGCGGGTCGGGCGGACTCTATGTCCGCCCGAGACCCGCCGATCACTTTTAGAAGCCTCGGAACGGGGAACCGCCGTTGTAAACACGGCGGTTCCCCGTTCTGTGACAGGGGACATAGCAGATCTACTGATCCCTGTCACTGGGATCAGTTAGATCTGTTATGTCCCGGCCAGCCCTGCCCCCCCACAGTTAGAACACACCCAGGGAACATATTTAACCCCTTCACTGCCCCCTGCAGGTTAACCCCTTCACTGCCAATGACATTTATACAGTAATCAGTGGACACTTAAATTTCTGATCGCTGTATAAATGTCATTGGTCCCAAAAATGTGTAAAAAATGTCCGACATGTCCGCCCCAATATCGCAGTCCCGATAAAAATCGCAGATCGCCGCCATTATTAGTAAAAAAATAAATAAATAAAAACGCCATAAATCAATTCCCAGTTTGTAGACGCGATAACTTTTGCGCAAACCAATCAATATATGATTTTTTTTTTTTACCAAAAATATGTAGAAATATGTAGAAGAATATATATCGGCCAAAACTGATGAATAATTTTTTTAATGGATTTGTACTTTAGCAAAAAGTAAAAAATATTGTTCTTTTTTGCAAAATTGTCACTCATTTTTTGTTTATAGCGGCGATCAGAAATGACGCAGAGGGGATCAAATACCACCAAAAGAAAGCTCTATTTGTGGGGAAAAAAAGGACGCAAATTTTATTTGGGTACAACGTCGCACGACCGCGCAATTGTCATTCAAAATGCGACAGCGCTGAAAGCCAAAAATTGGTCTGGGCAGGAGGGGGGTTTAAGTGCCTGGTAAGGAAGGGGTTAAAGACCACTGCGCAAATGTGGTGCAACAAAAAGTATTGCAACAACCGCCATTTTATTCTCTAGGGTGTTAGTAAATATATAATGTTTAGGGGTTTTAAGTAATTTTCTAGCAAAAAAAAAACAGATTTTAATTTAAAAAAAGAAGCTCGGTCTAGAAGTGGCTAAGCACTATCATGTAGACTTGAAGTGCATGTCAGGGCAAAATGGAAAAAAAAATGCAGTACATCTCCCCATGTTTTGTCCCTTTAATGACCCTACAAGTACAAAAGAATGCCTGTTGAGCTGCAGAAATGCAATTAGCTCCTAATTTTCTTCTGATGACTGACACCACATGAACATGGCATGGAATAGTATCAGCCCTACCTAGTTTTCTGTTGTTAAACCACTTAATTCTTTCCACTCTTCTCATCTTCAAAACATAGAGACTAATTACTCTATAGTTCAAGATAAAAACTAGTCTGGGAAAACACAGGAGGCATATACTGGACGGATCTGAATTTCAGACATAATCAATAAATGTATTTATTGCATTTACTGAATAGATACAACCCATTAAAAGGGAGCAAACCAGAAGTTTATGGTCAGGTTTTAAATATGCTTTTAAAGTGATCACATCTGAAGCGAGGAGAATGTCACGCTAACAATAGCCTTATAATGATATTCAATGCCAGCTTAAATAAGTTTGTTGAAGTGCAGTCACTAGGCATTTGAAAAACATTTTCCCACAGCATGAGCTTCACACCTCTATTCATTTTCATTCTTAATATTAAAAAGGGCTTCTTTCAAGATACAGCTAAATTTGACGATGTATGACTCATTGTATAGTTTTTGAGGAATCAAAAGAATGAGAGAACAACTGTGCATGAAAGCGAAGTAACATTGGTGAAAATCTATAGCTGTGATATATGGTATCAACTAAACATGGACAAAAGAAAATTGCTCTGCTCTGCAGTGGCAATGCTTCTGGTCAGATACAGTCAGGTCCATAAATATTGGGACATCGACAAAATTCTAATCTTTTTGGCTCTATATATACTCCACCACAATGGATTTTAAATGAAACGAACAAGATGTGCTTTAACTGCAGACTTTCAGCTTTAATTTGAGGGTATTTACATCCAAATCAGGTGAACGGTGTAGGAATTACAACAGTTTTTATATGTGCCTCCCACTTTTTAAGGGACCAAAAGTAATGGGATGGATTAACAATCATAAATCAAACTTTCTCTTTTTAATACTTGGTTGCAAATCCTTTGCAGTCAATTACAGCCTGAAGTCTGGAATGCATAGACATCACCAGACGTGGGGTTTCATCCCTGGCGATGCTCTGCCAAGCCTCTACTGCAACTGTCTTCAGTTCCTGCTTGTTCTTGGGGCATTTTCCCTTCAGTTTTGTCTTCAGCAAGTGAAATGCATGCTCAGTCGGATTCAGGTCAGGTGATTGACTTGGCCATTGGATAACATTACACTTCTTTCCTTTTAACCACTTGCCGACCGCCAATCGGCAATTGACGGCGGCAAAGTGGCAATTGACGGGCGCTCACTGTGTTCGGGGAGGGCCAGGGAGCGGGTGCGGCGGCTTCGATTGCCGCCGGCTACCCGCGATGGCCCCCCGGGAGCGAAGGAACGGAGGTCCGTGTGTGTAAACACGGACCTCCGTTCCGTGAAGGGGGAAGGGCTGTGATCACAGCCTTCCTGTATACGAAGGCTGTGACCACTTCCCTTCCCCAGCCAGGGCAGTCCCCCCACAGTTAGAACACGCCCAGGGAACATACTTAACCCTTAGAGCGCCCCCTGCAGGTTAACCCCTTTACTGCCAATGGCATTTACACAGTAATCAGTGCATTTTTATAGCACTGATCGCTGTATAAATGCCAATGGTCCCAAAAAAGTGTCAAAATGGTCCGACATGTCCGCTGAAATATCGCAGTACCGCTAAAAATCGCAGATCGCCGCCATTAATAGTAAAAAAAAAATAAAAAAAATAAAAACCCCAAAAATGAATTCTCATCATCCGTAAACGGGACCACTTTTGCGCAAACCAATCAATAAACGCCGATTGCGATTTTTTTTTTTATCGCAAATATGAGGAAGAATATAAATCGGCCAAAAACGGTGAAAAAAAATGTTTTTTTATTATTTTTTTTTTGGATTTGTATTTTAGCAAAAAGTAAGAAATTTGTTTTTTTTTGTTTTTTTTTGCAAAATTGTCGCTCTTCTTTTGTTTATAGCGGCGATCAGAAATGACGCAGAGGGGATCAAATGCCACCAAAAGAAAGCTCTATTTGTGGGGAAAAAGGACGCAAATTTCGTTTGTACAATGTCGCACGACCGCGCAATTGTCAGTTAAAGCGACGCAGCGCCGAATCGCAAAAAGGGCTCCGGTCCTAAAGCTGGAAATCCTTCCGGTCCTTAAGTGGTTAAAACACTCTTTGGTTGCTTTCGCAGTGTGCTTCGGGTCATTGTTCACCTGCACTGTGAAGCACCGTCCAATGAGTTCTGAAGCATTTGGCTGAATATGAGCAGATAATATTGCCCGAAACACTTCAGAATTCATCCTGCTGCTTTTGTCAGCAGTCACATCATCAATAAATACAAGAGAACCAGTTCCATTGGCAGCCATACATGCCCACGCCATGACACTGTCACCACCATGCTTCACTGATGAGGTGGCATGCTTTGGATCATGAGCAGTTCCTTTCCTTCTCCATACACTTCTCTTCCCATCACTATGGTACAAGTTGATCTTGGTCTCATTTGTCCATAGGATGTTGTTCCAGAACTGTGAAGGCTTTTGTAGATGTTGTTTGGCAAACTCTAATCTGGCCTTCCTGTTTTTGAGGCTCCCCAATGGTTTACATCTTGTGGTGAACCCTCTGTATTCACTCTGGTGAAGTCTTCTCTTGATTGTTGACTTTGACACACATACACCTACCTCCTGGAGAGTGTTCTTGATCTGGCCAACTGTTGTGAAGGGTGTTTTCTTCACCAGGGAAAGAATTCTTCGGTCATCCACCACAGTTGTTTTCTGTGGTCTTCCGGGTCTTTTGGTGTTGCTGAGCTCACTGGTGCATTCTTTCTTTTTAAGGATGTTCCAAACAGGTGATTTGGCCACACCTAATGTTTTTGCTATCTCTCTGATGAGATTGTTTTGTTTTTTCAGCCTAATGATGGCTTGTTTCACTGATAGTGACAGCTCTTTAGATCTCATATTGAGAGTTGACAGCAACAGATTCCAAATGCAAATAGCACACTTGAAATGAACTCTGGACCTTTTATCTGCTCCTTGTAAATGGGATAATGAGGGAATAACACGCACCTGGCCATGGAATAGCTGAGCAGCCAATTGTCCCATTACTTTTGGTCCCTTAAAAAGTGGGAGGCACATCTACAAACTGTTGTAATTCCTACACTGTTCACCTGATTTGGATGTAAAATTATGTCAAAATAAAGCTGAAAGTCTGCAGTTAAAGCACATTTGTTTGTTTCATTTCAAATCCATTGTGGTGGTGTATAGAGCCAAAAAGCTTAGAATTGTGTTGATGTCCCAATATTTATGGACCTGACTGTATGTTAATGCTGACTAACCAGCAATATTCTTAAGGAGCAGATGTTTTTGTTTTTATTGTTCTTGGCAAGGTATTTTTTGTGCATGTAACAATCATCTGACCCGGAGTGCGGTTTTTACACAGCTCTTGACTTTTAGCTCCTAATTTGGAGCTCTGACTTTCCTCCCATTATTTAACAATTCATTAAGGTGCTCAGAGCAGTGTGTAGGATTAATCCTGTTGTTTAGAAAGACAATGATCCTAACCATGTGCCAGGTCTATCTGAGGTCCAAGAAAGAGTACGGACATGTACGGCCTTCCTACACAGTCAGTGTACCTCAAAACTATTTTGGACACTCCCATTTTTCCAGTTTTTATTGAAATTTAAAACAGTTAAATCCATGAATAACTTGAAATGGTACAAAAGTGAGCGGTAAGCTGCCACAGGTGAAAAAAAAAATTAGCTTAAAATAAAAAAAATAACATTCTAGAGTAACACAAAAAGGCCTTTTCAGGAAAGAAGTAATGGGTTAACGGCTCACAGTTGTCCTGCAGCAATGTAAGTAAATTAAGCCTTGAAATTTTACGCTAACAATTCCTATAGGTGTGCCAAGTTTTCTTGAAGATTTACAAGCGTTCTGTCAGTATAAAAGCAGTGTAGAAACAGACTGTGTTACCTTCTTAAGCAATATTTGGACAGTATTAAACTGCAGGGAGTAGTATATTGCTCTCAAAATGGCAAGAAAAAGCCAATTATAACTCTTAAAAATTGCAAAGAAAGCCAAGGTGTCAGTGAGTACAGTTTTCTACACCATCAAAAGACACTTGGAAACTGGAGGAAACTCTGACAGGAGGTGGTCTGGCAGACCAAAAGCTACAACAGAATCAGACAACCTTTTGAGAGTCAACCACTTGTGTGACAAGTTCACAGGACAACCGCTTCAAGCACTGCTTAACAGTAATCAAAGTAATCAAGTCTCAGTTTCAACTGAAGACTTCAATCTGTTGCTGTAAGAACACCATTGCTAAGGTGGTAAAATAAGAAAGAGGGTTGCCTGGGCCATGAAGCGCTGCCAGTGGGCTACTGATGACTGGAATCAGGTCTTATGGACCAATGAATCAAAATTTGAGATCCTCTGTTCATTACACAGGGTTTTTGCATGCCATCTAGAAGGTAAAAGGGATAGTTCAATGGTGTGCGACACCAAATGGCAAACATGAACGAGAAAGCGTGACAATCTGGGGCTCTTTTGCTGGATTCAGAGTCGACAACTTGCAGCAAAATAATGACCCAAAACATAACTCCCAGGGTTTGTCAGAACTACCTTAGAAGAAAAGAACAAGATGGTAGGCTTCAAATTATACAGTGACCAGCACAGTCTCCAGACTTCAACCTCATCAAGCTGGTTTGGGATGGCCTGGACAGAAGGGTGAAAGCAAAGTAACCTACAAGTGCAACACATTTGTGGGAACTTCTGCAGCAGTGTTGGGAAGAATTTTCCGAACAATATTTGATTTCCATTGTAGAAAGATGGCTACTTTGAGTCGAACATTTAGTTTACATTTTGTTAATTATAGAAAATGATTCCATGATTTTCAGAGTACATTGCCATTAAGCGGCATACATTTCAATAAAAACTAAAAAAAAATGGGGGTGTTCTAAAAACTTTTTACAAATAGTGTACACTCTCATATCCTATAAATCAGTGGTCTCCAAACTGCATCCCGGGGGCCAGATGCGGCTCTTTCTTAGCCTTTATCTGGCCCTTGGACCAGTTTTCCTTGATGGTGGGCATAACTCCTGCTACTGACATCACACAGTGGGGCACTATTCCTCCCACTGACACCAATGATGGGGCACTATTCCTCCCACTGACACCAATAATGGGGCTCTATCCCTCTCACTGAAAACCAACGATGGGGCTCTATCCCTCTCACTGACACCAGCAATAGGGTGCTATTTCTCCCACTGACACCAATGATGGGGGCACTATTCCTCCCACTGATACTAATGATGGGAACTATTCCTTTCACTGACACCAGTGATGGGACACTATTCCTCCTACTGACACCAATGATGGGGCACTATTCCTCCCACTGACACCAATGATGGGGCATTATTCCTCCCACTGATACGAATGATGGGGCACTATTCCTTCCACTGACACCAATGATGGGGCTCTATTCCTCCCACTGATATTAATGATGGGGCACTATTTCTCCCACTGACACCAATGATAGGGTACAATTCCTCCCACTGACACCAATGATGGAGCACTATTCCTCCCACTGACACCAATGATGGGGCACTATTCCTCCCACTGACACCAATGATGGGCCACTATTCCTCCCACTGACACCAATGATGGGCCACTATTCCTCCCACTGACACCAATGATGGGCCACTATTCCTCCCACTGACACCAGTGATGGGCCACTATTCCTCCCACTGACACCAATGATGGGCCACTATTCCTCCCACTGACACCAATGATAGGACACTATTCCTCCCACTGATACCAAAAATGCTTTGTTTACTCCAACTGACACCAGGACAATTTCTCCTCCCACCGGCTACAGTCCGGCCCCCATAAAGTCAAATGAAACGCATAACAGATATTGAGATTTGGATTTGTGAGTAAACTTTTGTTGAGTCATGGTTAGTAACTATGTAGCCTTTTGTTAAAAATGTATCTTTTTTTTTTTTTTCCCTAGAAATTATGCAATAAGCAAGGCTCTTGGTGGAGTCTTGTATTTGTACATAAGTATGGATGAGAAAATAAGGGCATAGTTGTATGTGAAATGTAATAACTGCAGGAAGCAGCACATTTCCAAAGGGTGATGTAAGGCTCGGACATATGTCCCTATGTGTGGCTGCATGTGAACAGCGGCGGCCGCTGTCAGTCTGTCATTAGTTTATATAGGCTGAGTTGCCGCTGGAATCTGGTGGCTGCATATAAACAGCCATGTGAAGGAAGCCTAAATACATTATTGGCCTGCCTTTAATGCACAGTATGTTGTGGAAGTGCTGGATTCTGTAGATTCGGTTGAGGGCCAAAGCTCTTGTTCATTACAATTTGCACGTGTTGCTTTTTAACACATTTATTCCTAAAGCAACCAAATATGTAATTTGGTTAGCGAGGCCAAATTTTAGCATAAAATTACAGATACAATCTCATCATCTGTATACTAACTGTATTTTCCACAGTAATTGAAAAACATGTTCTGTATTTTTCAGAAAAAGCACATTTAGAATCTTGTATTTAATGTGTTTGAGAATTTCTATTGTCTTTGTTTTCTTTGTCCTACTCTGTTGTAGGCGTTTGCATTACAGAACCGTAATAAATGGGGATCTGTGATGGAAAATTGCTTGTTTAACCTCTTATGATATAGCCCTGGAGACTGGCTGTCGTCTATTGTAAATCTCTCCTTTCCTCTGTCAGGTGTAGCTGGGTCCCCTCTCCTCCTGGCTGAAGTTTTTTTTCAATGGTCATGCAGAATTTTGACTCAAATTACCCAGTTGTTTACTGACTCCAATCACAGAGGACACAAGCACGTTCCCATGCAGTTTCCAGATTCTTGAGTCGCTCACGTCTGTTGGATGAGCTTACCCCTGAGTACCTGCAGTTTGGCTCTTAGTAAAGGGGTGCATGCCATCTTAAAACTAGAGGATCAGTCAGTGGCATCCACCAGTTCTTTTTCCAGCTTTAGGTGTTACCTTTGCACCTGTTTCTATATAAAAATTGGAAGCACTTTGTAAGGTTGTTGGCACTCTCTGAGGATTTGCTGGCTCTGTTCTCAGTGGATCTGGCCATGTCCCACCGTAACAAGGTGACCTCTTTTCCAATGGATGTACTTGCTTTTAGGACACCATCAATAAGTGATTGGAAGACCTTTCCAGAACTCTGTTCTCTCTGGCCTGTCCTACCTTGCAAAATCAAAATGTAAATATTCACTCGTGCAAAATATCAAAACCAAATCACAAAAAAAGAAAAAACTGGGTTTCTGCAGCTAAATGGCATGTGTAAAACAGAAGGAACTTGGTATGGAAGCTGCGCTACCCTATTATGTGTACCATAAATATATGTACAGGCGGTCCCCTAGTTACAAACATCTGACTTACAAACGATTCCTACTTACAAACGGAGGGAGACAACAGGAAGTGAGAGGAATTCTACCCCTAGGAAGGGAAATTCACTCCTGTAAGAGTAATCATGGGAAAAAGGGGTCTCCCCTGATGCTTTATCACCAAGGTTTGTTACCACAACAACCCAAAATTTTCAAAATCCAATTATTGGGACAGGAAGTGAGGTGAAATCTTCTGAACAGAAACATAGACAGCAAAACAAACATCACAGGGGTGTTAACCCTTCCCTATGCTATCCAAAAAGCTTAAAAATATTTTTTTTTGGCTGAAGCTACACTTAAAAAATGTACCTGTTCCGACATGCATACAAATTCAACTTAAGAACAAACCTACAGACCCTCTCTTGTTTGTAACCCGGGGACCACCCGTACTGTATATTTTAGAGTGCTAATAGTGCATAAACGTGTACAAATACAATAAGTGCAATATATGCATACATAAGGTGTTTTCTAATGCATAAAGAAAAGGAGCCGAGCAATGGCAGTTTTTGATTCGTACAATTGGCATATATCATTCCTGGTGCCGGGGCACAACACCTATCTTGTGACTGGACATCCTTTTACTTTTATGCACATTTTAAATAAACAATATTGCACTGGATACCTCCTATGGTTTTGTTTTTCCTCTGAGTTTGATCCAGCGATGTGGTCTTCATACCTCAGGGTGTTGCAACATTACTCAGAAGCCCTGTAGACCTGCCTAGGTATATAAACCTAGTGGGCCCACACTTGTGGGTGAGTGAGCACCCTGGTGGGAACTTGTACGGGGCTTTGCAATGATATATTTGCATGTGCATGGAGCACCTTTATGTGGAATTTCCTTGAGGAATTATCTTCACTGCCCTCACTGGGAACATACTTGGATTTTATTTTATGGACTTTTTCTTATTTTTTGATGGTTTTCACAGTACTCCATTGAGTCATTTATGTACAAGCACTTTTTATGTACTAGAAAGCACTTTATGTATGCATACATTGCACAATTGGATTTATTTTTTGTACTTCTTGTATTTGTACACTATTAGCACTTTAAAATATACATATACTACTAGAAATAGTCTAGTGCAGCTTCCATACCAAGTTCCTTCCTGTCCTACCTTGCACCTGATTTTGACAGTGATTTAACTTTACTGAATCTTCTGTGTTTGTTCAAAATCCTTTAATGGGGATTTAAAGTGTTACTAAACCCACAACAGTAAAATCAGTCTGTATATGCAGCATAGCATGCTTGTTGTACTCCTTGTGGAACCTAATGGGGTTAATCCACTGCATTGTGTAAAAAGGCTCTTTGATTCTGTATGGACTGATCCTCCTCCTCCTGCAGGGTCTCTCTTGGCAAGGCCAGATAAGACAGTGAGGGTAGTAAAGCTGCACATGCTCAGTTTAGTCTCTATTGCTGGAGAGAACATTTCCTTGTTCTCAGAGCCAGCCAGGTCACATGATATTGACATCACGCATGTGTACGTGTAGATAGTCTATAGGGGAAATCTCCTACCTGAACACTCTGTACTGGGCAGACCCTGCAGTTTATCATGTGACTGTGGTATACAGATCAGCCAAAAAATTATATAGTGGCAGTATTTTAATGTAAAAAGATGATTTATAAGCTGTGGGCACTGAGGGGGGCAGATGAACTATTTTCATATTACTGGGTTTAGTAACACTAACCACTGCTGCTGTTTTACCTCTGTTTTAGCTGTGATGGTTTACTGGAAACCCGCAGTCTTATTTCTTGCATGTGTCTCCTGTCCGTGCATGTACAAAGAGAACTTTGGCTAAAGTGCCGCATGGTTAAACGGTCTTGAAACGTTAAAGCTGTCCTGAGAGGTTTTACTCACATGATCTTTGAGGGACAGCACCTATTCAGACCAGCTCTAGATGTTCTCAAGGATGTCACTGTCTGCAAGGTCACTCATCTTTCCCAGCAAAAGAAGACTAAGGAGCAGATGGAGAAGTCATCTCCCTCTCTGAGTGTCCCTTTTTATTTCTCCACTCCTGTAATTTAAGCGTCAAGGCCCTTCAAGCTTGGCTCCCCATCCACCCACAAAGTCTGCCACTCCTCATCTGTCTGATCTTCAGGCAAACCTTCCTCCACATGAAGACATGCCCCCACTTTCCAGAGTGGTGGGATGTCTGTTGACCTTTTGAAGATGTTTGGAAAGGTTGCATTACAGATGCTTTGGTACAATAGGTGGTGTCTCAGTGCTACAAACGAATTGCATTGAGTGCACCTCCACACTTTCCCCTTTCAAGCCCTCCCCTGTGTCCTTACAACAGGGCTTGACAAATTTGCCTTGAATCTAGGAGCCGGCTGAAAAAGTTAGGAGACAGTTTTTTATAGCGTAGTGTGGGGTTGTCAGCGCCAGGGGTAAGACAAGTAATTTGCGCCCCTAACCCTAAGTTACTCACAGCAGAGCAGCCAGTCAATAACTCCACCATTACATCAGGGTTATAGGTTGGCCAGAAAGAGTGACACTAAAAAATCTGTTATAGGGGGAAACTCCTTATTATGCCGAATGCATCGTGACTGCGGCATGTAAAACGCCCTCATCTCCTGCCTAATGGAGCTTAAGGGTGGCAAAAACATGTCTCTACTGCACATTATTACCACCCAACTTGCACATCTAAACAAAGCCTTAGTGACATTGTAAATAAAATACAAAAAAAAAGGTGAAAAGTATTCCAGCGCTGCTGATCTTCTGCTGCCTCTTTGCAGCCACTTCCTGCCTACATGTGTGTCCCCCACAGTGACTTTTCATTGCTCTGGTGGGTTTCCGGTCACCATGAAATACTGGAGCCCAGCTGCACATAGAGTGGTAATTGCTGATGGTACACAGGGCTTTATCACAATTTTGTTGCTTAGAATAAAGGTCACGTTTCTCGAGGTGTGACATCATCCTTCATATTATACAAAAAAAGAATGGGCTAACTTTACTGTTTAGTTTTTTTTTTATTCATTAAAAGTGTATTTTTTTCTAAAAAAAATTGCGCTTGAAAGACCGCTGCGCAAATACCATGTGACATAAAATATTGCAACCACCGCCATTTTATTCTCTAGGGTCTCTGCTAAAAAATAATATATAATGTTTGCGGGTTCCAAGTCATTTTCTAGCAGAAAACACTGGATATTTAATTGTAAGCCACTAATGTGAGAGAGGGTTTCGTTTTTAAATGGTTAAACTTTCCTGATAGCCCGGAGCGAATTGCTTTGAGAGAAGAAGATACATAGTGTGTTACTTTTCTTCATTCTAAGTAGAAACAAATATCCCGGGCAGCCGCCAAGTTGAACAGCTGTTAGATTAAGCAGAGAACTCTCGGCTCTCGCTGAATCTGACACGCTGTTTTAACATGGGGAGAGCAGGAACGGCAGTCACTCGCCAGGACGCTATTTCTGGTTGCCATGGCGACCTGGCGCCCGGGGTTTGTCGAGGCCTGCCTTACAAATTGGCAGATCTCCATCAGGCTTTTTTGGACCTTCTGGACCAGGGTGCTATAGCTCCAGTCCCTGCTGTGGAACAAGTCCGGGGGTTAACCTGTTAACCATACCAAAATTTAAAGGGTACATTCACCCAATCTTGGACCTCAAAGCCGTGAATGTCTAGATTTGGGTCCAAAAATTGCAGATGAAATCGGCCAGATCTGTAATTTCCTCTCCTCATCAGGGACATTTTGTGGCTTCTGTGAACATAAAAGATGCTTACTTCCATGTTCCATCTTTTCAGCACAACAGCATTATCTAATGTTGTATGACCACTGCACTACAAGTTGGTGGCCCTGCCATTTGACTTATCTTCTTCCCCTTCAATGTTCATCAAGCTATTGTCCTTGTTCGGCTCTTGTGGCATTCCCACTGTGGAGTACTCGGTCAACATCCAGGTGGAGACTCAGGTTCCTTCCTCAGTAATGCTTCAGATTCTCCAGTTTTAAGTTCAATCTCTTCAATGCAGAAGCTATCCAGCACTCTCTCTACTTTTGCATGAATGTCTTGGGACTGATTGTAGACTTCGAGTTGGCTCCCTTTGACCGATTTCACTACAAACATCTGCAACACAATACTCTGTCCTTATGGAACAAGTTACTGTCTGTAATGGTAAACTTGTAGTTTATAAAGTTGAAAAAAAGACCATCCAGTTTGTGTGTGTGATTTCTGCAACAATTCTCATATTCATATATATTCTACTTCCTGAGGAAGTAGTGTCAGAACGTTTTGAAGTTGTTTACACTCTCAGCTAGTACAACTTCCTAGTAGTAAAATACCTTTTCCGCAATCTTAAGGTTAAACCTAATTTTCTCCCATTCTCAGAATAAAGGTGTGCGGAGGGGCTCCCGGGGGAGGTTTGGTATTTGGCATTCTATGAGCTCTCCCCACCATGAAGAATGTAGAGTATTGTGCCTGGGGGAGAATCGTACGAAGCAGGTGCTCAGTGAAGGCTGTCGGGTCAGGGTTTTCAGCCCCCTCCGGGAGGCCAACAATCCAGAGATTGTTTCTTTGGTTTCTATTTTCAGCATCATCTGCCTTAGATTCCAAAACTTTTATTTTGGTAGTAAGAGTGCGGAGTGTGGATGTGTGATGCCGGAGTACTTTCTCTGAGTCTCCAACTCATTGTTCCACTGCCGTCATGCTAGACCCCACCTTGTCCTTATCTTTGCATACAAGATAAAATTTTAGCTGCATGGCGTCAATCTTGTAAGGTGTTTCTGCAGTCTGTTATAGCCATCATAAGAACGTCAAATTTGGTCTTGCATCTGTCCCTGCTCTCCTTCGTCCTTTTGTGTTGCCATATTGGCTGGCGTGGAGGCCTTGGGGGGGTTTGGCGGCATGTTTTGCATCGGTTCTAGATGCTGATTTAGGAGTGTTCTTTCAGGCGGACAATCTCCTTCCTTTGGGTATTCCACTCCTCCTGAGTAGCTCAAGCTATTTGACCAGAGATAATTAGCCATTCTGCAAGGAAACAGGTTAAAAGCAGCAGACTGAAACGGAGCTAACTCACAGAGCTGCTACTCCGGTAGCTATCTTGGACACACCCCCATTTAAAGGTTTGGTCTTTAAGTGGTTGAACTGACCTAATTTTTACAGATGAAGTTCATTCCTTTGATCTAGAACAAAACATTGCAATGTTTATAGTTAACACTGAGGAATGTTTTGAAACTTAGTAGAGTGCCTGGAATGTTTTGAAACTTGGCAGACCGTCTGTGTTTTTTTTTTTTTTTTTTTTTTAGTTTTTTTTTTTTTTTTTGTTTTTTTTTTTTTACAGCTCTAAGCGGCTCTGCACTTGTCACATAGAATCCAGGAAATGTCAGTTTGAGTTTGTCAGGGGGTTGAATCGAGATCACAAACTTTTAACGATTAATTGTGCAGTTCTAAGTTACAATAAGAAAAGCAGTGGGTATTACTGCGGTTTTAAAACACCAGACAAGAATTTTAGGTCCTGCCATAAGGCTTATATAGAAGCCCGCATTCTCCAAGTAATGCTTTCATAGCATAGCAATCGAGTCATCCTGCAAACATGCCAATAATAATTATATACTGCGGGGGGTGTCAAACTCTATTTTATTGTGGGCCGCATCAGCATTATGGTTGTGTCTGTAAGACTATATAAATGTATCTACTCTTTATCTTAAGAATTGCCTCTGCATTCGATTATTACTCGTTTTAGTAATAACTTAAATCGGAGTTCCACCCAAAAAGGGATGCACCACTTGTTTGCTTCCTCGCCCCCCCTCCACTGCCAGATTTGGCACCTTGGGGGTGGGGGGGCGTTACCTGTTTTTGACAGGTACTCGTCCCCACTTCTGGGTGACCTCACCGTGGCGAGGTCCCCCGTAAGTTCAGCCGCCTCCTCCTTCCCCGGCTGCCAGGCCATTCACAAAGAGCAGTGCAGTAGGGAACCGGCGGTGATAGCATGCAAGAGCCGTTTGAAAAATCAGCTGGGATCCAAAATCGCGGAACCCCTGAACACGTAATTTTCCTAATATTAAAAATCAGCTGCTACCGTATTTGCGAGTCAAAAGATAAACTGTCACCTCTGAAGCAATCTGAAAAATCTTAGTCCAATAACTTGTAAGGTTTTTTTGCATGCCCATAAAATATTATATATGTTACCTATTTTACCACATGCACTCCAACAATCTGGAGTGGTGCTGACACTAAATTTGTAGAGTGATTTTCTAGGTAAGTTCTTGTAGGTAAGTGCTGCATGTAGCTTTTTATATACAGTTGTATGCAAAAGTTTAGGAACCCCTGACAATTTCCATGATTGTCATTTATAAATATGTGGGTGTTTGGATCAGCACTTTCATTTTGATCTATCAAATAACTGAAGTACACAGTAATATTTCAGTAGTGAAATGAGGTTTATTGGATTAACAGAAAATGTGCAATATGCATCAAAACTAAACTAGACAGGTGCATGAATTTGGGCACCCCAACAGAAAAATCCCATCAATATTTATTAGAGCTTCCTTTAGCAGAAATAACAGCCTCTAGACGCTTCCTATAACGAGTGTCTGGATTCTGGATGAATGTATTTTGGACCTATCCTCCTTACAATACATCTCCAGTTCCGTTAGGTTTGATGGTTGCTGAGCATGGACAGTCCGCTTCAAATCACCCCACAGATGTTCAATGATATTCAGGTCTCGGGACTGGGGAGGCCATTCCAGAACATTGTACTTGTTCCTCTGCATAAATGCCCGAGTAGATTTTGAGCAGTGTTTTGGGTGGTTGTCTTGTTAAAATATCCAGCCCCAGCGTAACTTTGTGACTGATTCCTCAACATTATTCTCAAGAATCTGCTGATTTTCAGTGGAATCCATGCGACCCTCAACTTTAACCAGATTCCCAGTGCCGACACTGGCCACACAGCCCCACAGCATGATGCAACCTCCTCCAAATTTTACTATAGGTAGCGAGTGTTTTTCTTGGAATAATGCATAACGCCCCTTTTTATGACCAAATAACTCAATCTTTGTTTCATCAGTCCACAGCACCTTATTCTAAAATGAAGCTGGCTTGTCCAAATGTGCATTTGCATACCTCAAGGGACTCAACTTTGTGGTGTGTGTGCAGAAAAGGCTTCTTTTGCATCACTTTCCCATACAGCTTCTCCCTGTGCAAAGTGTGCTGAATTGTTGAACGATGCACAGTGACACCATCTGCAGCAAGTTGATGTTGTAGGTCTTTGGAGGTGGTCTGTGGGCTGTTTTTGACCGTTCTCACCATCCTTCGCCTTTGCTTCTCCAATATTTTATGTGGCCTGCCACTTCTGGCCTTAACAAGAACTGTGCCTGTGGTCTTCCATTTCCTCACTATGTTCCTCACAGTGGACACTGACAGCTTATATCTCTGTGATAACTTTTTGTAGCCTTCCCCTAAACCATAATGTAGAACAATCTTTGTTTTCAGGTCATTTGAGAGTTGTTTTGAGGCCCCCATGTTGCAACAACTTGAAATTGGCCACGTTAAATACCTACTTTTTCTCATGATTGGATGCACCTTTCTATGAAGTTCAAGGCTAAATGAGCTCACCAAACCAATTGTGTGTTCCTATTAATCTGTGCTAAGTAGTTACAGGTATTCAAATCGACAAAATGACAAGGGTGCCCAAATTTATGCACCTGTCTAATTTTGTTTTGATGCATATTGCACATTTT
>BLSH010311756.1:1440073-1450578 GCA_018402905.1 Glandirana rugosa
CACTCTTGCCGGTTTTTGTCGGGTGTCTGGTGGAGGTTTCTGGATGTTGTAGTTGTAGTCGTCTACCACAGTGACACGTAGTAAGTTGTTAAGTCACGTGAAACGTGTCCGTCTTCGACATACCCTCTCACTACGCTTTCTTAGGAAAAGACGTGTGTGCGGTGTTTGACTCAGTGCACTCCATACGTTTGCGTGTAAACCTGTTCGGTCGAATTAAAACCAGTATTGTTCCCCGCAATGCGTACCACCGTTTTCTTGTGTCGCAAGGTTCTTTTTGTGAACGATGGGTGTCATTTTAAACCACCTCCAATGTAGTACGACACCCCGACACACCAGTCACGGTCATCCTCAACATTATTCTCAAGAATCTGCTGATATTGAGTGGAATCCATGCGACCCTCAACTTTAACCAGATTCCCAGTACTGGCACTGACCACACAGCCCCACAGCATGATGTAACCTCCACCAAATTTTACTGTGGGTAGCAAGTGTTTTTCTTGGAACGCTGTGTTCTTTTGCCACCATGCGTAACGCCCCTTGTTATGACCAAAATTAAGCTGGCTTGTCCAAATGTGCGTTTGCATACCTCACGTGACTCAGTTTGTGGCGTGTGTGCAGAAAAGGATTCTTTCGCATCACTCTCCCATACAGCTTCTGCCTGTGCAAAGTGCACTGAATTGTTGAATGATGCACAGTGACACCATCTGCTGATGTTGATGTTGTAGGTCTTTGGAGGTGGTCTGTGGGCTGTTTTTGGCCGTTCTCACCATCCTTCACCTTTGCCTCTTCAATATTTTATGTGGCCTGCCACTTCTGGCCTTAATAAGAACTGTGCCTGTGGTCTTCCATTTCCTCACTATGTTCCTCACAGTAGACCCTGACAGCTTATATCTCTGTGATAACTTTTTGTAGCCTTCCCCTAAACCATAATGTAGAACAATCTTTGTTTTCAGGTCATTTGAGAGTTGTTTTGAGGCCCCCATGTTGCAACAACTTGAAATTGGCCACGTTAAATACCTACTTTTTCTCATGATTGGATGCACCTTTCTATGAAGTTCAAGGCTAAATGAGCTCACCAAACCAATTGTGTGTTCCTATTAATCTGTGCTAAGTAGTTACAGGTATTCAAATCGACAAAATGACAAGGGTGCCCAAATTTATGCACCTGTCTAATTTTGTTTTGATGCATATTGCACATTTTTTGTTAATCCAATAAACCTCATTTCACTACAGAAATATTACTGTGTCCTTCAGTTATTTGATAGATCAAAATGAAATTGCTGATCCAAACACCGAAATATTGATAAATGACAATCATGGAAATTGTAAACTTTTGCATACAACTGTATGGTTCTTACGGCAGTAGACCATTGTGAAATTGAGTATTGGGTGCCTAGCTCAGTTTCCCATTTCTTGAAGGGAGACTATTTTTATTCTGAAGAAGAGCATAAAATACTGATATGCAATTGTGCTCATAAGTTTACAGATGCTGGCAGATTTTGATTTCTTGGGCATAGAATATGAATGATAACACAATCCCCCATCCGGGCCATATCTGGCACTCCTCTCCTACATGTTTGCTAGAAAATTACTCAGAACCCCCAAACATTATATATATATATTTTTTTAGCAGAGACTCTAGGGAATAAAATGGCGATCATTGCAACTTTTTATATCACACGATATTTGCGCAGGAATTTTTCAAACGCGTTTTTTTTTTTTTAAAACAGTAAAGTTAGCTGAGTTTTTTTGTATATTATAATAAAGGATGTTACTCCGAGTAAATTGATACCCAACATGTCATGCTCTAAAATTGCGAACACTCGTGGAATTGCGCCAAACTTTGGTACTTAAAAATCCCCACAGGCAACGCTTTAAAAAAATTTACAGGTTACATGTTTAGAGTTACAGAAGAGGTCTAGTGCTAGAATTGTTGCTCTCACTCTAACGCACGCGGCAATACCTCACATGTGGGTTTGAACACCGGTTACATATGTGGGCGGGGCTTACGTATGCGTTCGCTTCTGTGCGCAAGCGTGCGGGGACGGGAGCCCTTTAATTTTTTATTATTATTATTAATTTTACTTTTATTTTTACACTGTCTCTTTAATTTTTTTTTTTTAATCACTTTTATTCCTATTACAAGGAATGTAAACCTCCCTTGTAATGGTAATGGTGCGCGACAGATCCTCCCTATGGAGAAATGTGGGGTCAAAATGACCTCACATCTCTCCTGCAGGCTGGAAAGACCGAGATCAGAAAAAAAAAATATGATCCCGGCCTTTCCAGCCGTGATCACGGCTTTGTTTACTAAAGCCGACCCGGACGTGACATCATAACGTCGCGCCCGGGCTTCCGAGGGTCATAGAGATGACTGGTGACCAGATGGTCATCAGTCATCTTCCTGACAATCATCCGGCTGCGACGGATCTCTTCTCCCTGCCGGCGATTGTACGGGTGGCCCGGGAGAAGCACCGAATGGCGGCGGGAGGGGAGTGGGCATCCCCTTCCACTGCCTATAAGAACGATCAAGCGGCTGAACTGAAAGAATTATATCTGAATGGTGCCTGTAGCTGCTGGCGCCATTCAGATATCACCATTCAAAGTCCAGGACATCCATGGACGTCCTATGGGCGTGAAGTGGTTAAATCCTAATGACAACAGAAACTACCCAAATGACCTTGATCAAATGTTTACATGCCCTGGTGATTTTAGCCTGATAACATGCACACAATTTGACACAAAGGGGTATGAATGGCTATTAAAGGTAAACATCCTCACCTGTGATCTGTTTGCTTGTAATTAGTGTGTGTGTGTGTGTGTGTGTGTGTATAAAAGGTCAATGAGTTTCTGGACTCCTGACAGACCCTTGCATCTTTCCTCCTGTGCTGCGCTGACGATTCTGAGTCATGGGGAAAGCAAAAGAATTGTCAAAGGATCTGCGGGAAAAGGTAGTTGAACTGTATAAAACAGGAAAGGAATATAAAAAGATATCCAAGGAATTGAGAATGCCAGTCAGCAGTGTTTAAACTCTAATCAAGAAGTGGAAAATGAAGGGTTCTGTTGAAACCAAACCACGGTCAGGTAGACAAACTAAAATTTCAGCCACAACTGCCAGGAAAATTGTTCGGGTGCAAAGAAAACCCCACAAATAACTTCAGGACTCTCTGAAAACATGTGGTGTGGCTGTTTCAAGATGTACAATAAGGAGGCACTTGAAGAAAGATGGGCTGCATGGTCGAGTCGCCAGAAGAAAGCCATTACTACACGAATGCCACAAGGTATCCCGCTTACAATACGCCAAACAGCAGAGTCAAGCCTCAAACCTTCTGGCACAAAGTCATCTGGAGTGATGAGACCAAAATTTTAGCTTTTTGGTCACAACCATAAACCCTACATTTAGAGGGGAGTCAACAAGGCCTTTGCTACTCGGAGATGTGTGAGCTACAAAGGCACAGGAAATTTGGTCAAAATTGATGGCAAGATGAATGCAGTATGTTATCAAAAAATACTGGAGGAACATTTGCATTCATCAGCCAGGAAGCTGCGCATGGGACGTACTTGGACATTCCAACATGACAATTGATCCAAAACACAAGGCCAAGATGACCTGTCATTGGCTACAGCAGAATAAAGTGAAGGTTGTGGAGTGGCCATCTCAGTCTCCTGACCTCAATATCATTGAGCCACTCTGGGGAGATCTCAAACGTGCAGTTCATGCAAGACAGCCCAAGAATTTCCAGGAATTGGAGGCTTTTTGCCAAGAGGAATGGGCAGCATTACCATCTGAGAAGATAAAGAGCCTCATCCACAAATACAACAAAAGACTTCAAGCTGTCATTGATGTTAAAGGGGGCAATACACAGTATTAAGAACTGGGGTGTGTAAACTTTTTTGATCAGGGTCATTTGGATAGTGTTGTCATTCTGATTTAAAAAGAGTAAACACAGTTGATTGATAATAAATGGCTTCAGCCAAACCCTAACCATGAGTGAAAGAAAAGTTGTTGTGTTCTCATTCATATTCTCTGAAAAATGGCTAAGAAATCATAAATTCTGCCAGGGTATGTAAACTTATGAGCACAACTGTATACCTGTCCAGTTGTTATGGTCAGCATAGGAATGTCACTAGGCATTCCAGGACAATTATCGGATCTATGCGAGTGAGACTCCTTCTGGAGGGTGTAAAAGGATTTTATAGCACCGAGTAGAAGTACCCAACGTGTTGGATTCCACCAACTTTCCAGAAGTGAAGGTCCAGATCAGGGATAAGGAGCTGTAGGACAGCAATGGGTATCTAGAGAGGGATCATATTGTGTCCCAAATGTTGCATTAAGTAAAGATTTTTTGCCAGGCTTAAATTAGTTGGGGTAAATATAGTGGTAGTGAAAGGGGGTCCATAATATTGAGCAGCCACACACATAAATTCTTATCTGCTGGAAAGTTGTAAAGCGCTGAACAAACTGCAAACACTATTTAAATCCTGCATAATATTATATTGGGAGATTTTGCAGCAATAACTGCTTATTATGACTGTTTTTGTATCTCGATTTAAAGATTTTAAAGTCTAGATAAGCAATGCTTCTCAAAACATACATGTTTAGAATTTATGCTTTTCTGTGAGAAGCTTGGGGACCTACAAAGGGTTTAAAGATTTTATTTTTACAATAGTGCTTCTTTAAGATCATCACAGTGGGTGATCCTGGGCACTTCTCTATACTGCTCATTAGGTGTATAGCAACAACCTCCTGGCTGTTAAGTGAAAAACTGTGCATCAGTTACTTGAGAACCCATTCAAGGTAATACAGACAAAAGTAGTCTTTTAGGAAGAAATCTTTTTTTAAACGGAATGTGCAGTGGTTTTGTATATATTCTTTATTTTTACCATCAGGGATTTAAAAACGAAATGCCAGGCATGAAGACCTCCTTGTGCCAGAAACCTCATCCCCTTCTAATTATTCTGCATGTCAGGTTCTCCCCGAAAACACATCATTTCTTTCTATCCAAACTTATTTCCAAACTTGTCTTCATATGGGAATGCAGCAAGTCTAAAGTGGAAATGAGATTTGGGGTGCTCATTGTCTCAGGAAGATTGGGACACAGTCCACCTGATGATTCACAAAGGTTCCTTGAACGTAAATGTGCAAGAGAACCGTTTTAAACTAAGAACCAGATGGTATTGTGCACAGTCTGCAATACTTAAAGAAAAAAAAAAAAAAAATTCCGCCTGGGGGGGGGGGATTAAAAGCAGCTACAAATACTGTAGCTGCTGTCTTTTAATATATGGACACTTACCTGTCCAGGGAGGCCAGGATGTCGATAACCCAGCTAACTCCTGGGTGCTGCCTGTCAAAAATGGATAACCCCCCCCCCCCCCCGGAGGGAGGAGAAAGCAGATAAGCGGAGGTTCCACTATCCTGAAGTTACTAATGAATGATGTAGCTGATATTAAATAAAGAAACTCGGCGCTAATGGAAATTACAATTGTGACATAACTGGCTGCAGCGTTGAAAAGAGTCCCAAGACCACAAAATTAAATATACAAAAAACTTTGCGCTCGGGTATGATATGAATAAAGCTGTAGCTATACAATAGTACTAGTTCACACAGTGCTCTATATGTAAACAGTCCCAAAATCAGTCCATGTGATAGTTGAGCCAATCAAACACTCGGGAATCGAAGATTTAAAATCCCATTCCCATCCATATAAGGTGCTTGTGCTCTTTAAAGGTAGGAACTTCCTGATGACAGCCCTGCTGATTGGCTGAAACGTGTCAGAGTTTGTCCGCATCATAGTGACTTCCGTCCTTACTAGCCACCGAGGGTTTCAGCCGTACAGATACCCAGAGACGGCGGTTCACATCTACATGGGCTGATTACCCCAACAATCACCTGCAACACACACCGGGTGCCGGGGACGATAGGCATCGGAGCATGTGAGTGTAACCGTTTGTTTTTAAAGATTTTTTAGACGTTTTAAATAAATTGTTTCAAGAGAGTTGCGCAATGAGGCTTTTTCTTGTTCTCTCTATTCACAACATTGGGAGAGAACAATCGTAAAGGAGCCAAGGAAATCAACAGTTTGCTAGGTGTCACACCACAAGAGCATTTGACCACACTAGCAATAGGTGGTCCATGTTGAAGGGTGAGTGTACATCCATGTGGGGCACCCATATTGCACCTTATATGCACGGGAATGGGATTTTAAATCTTTGATTCCTGAGTGTTTGACTCCACTATCACATGGACTGATTACAGATAGAGCACTGTGTGAACTAGTACTATTGTACTACAGCTTTATTCATATCATAACCTAGCGCAAAGTTTTTTTGTGTATTTAAATGCTGGAGCTGCACTGCAGATCTGGGAACTCTGATTGACATTTGGAGGCAGTGACCTTCTTTAAGCCCTTTTTGGGGGGAGGCTCATTACATAACTCCATCTGTTAAGGGTTGTTGCTTGGATTTTACTCCTGCTCAATACTTGCTACATCATACCAGTCTGTCTAAACATCAGTATTTCAAATCCCTAGCGATGCATATGGTGAGTGCAGCCAAAGTGTGTGTCCTTGTTCACTGGAGAAAATCACAACCCCCAACAATTGCAGAATTGTTTTCCTGCATTAACAAAATAGCAGATTTGGAGGAACTGATGCATATCACTCAAGATAGTGTTGCTCACTACATTGCTGGTTACATTGTAGATCCACAGCTGAATATGCTAATCTGTTACATGGCATTGTTCAGGAACACTTTTAGATGCTTTTGAGTTGCTCTGCTACCTCTCTTCCCCCTCTTTTTTTTTTCCTTCATTCTGTTCTTCATCTTTTCCTACTCTTACTAATATTCAGACAAACATGACTCCAAGGGGTGATTTGCTGAAGTAAACCATCACAACAGGGTTTTTTTTATATTACACATTCTTCCATTACTGGGCTACTAGTGCAAAATCTGATTTAGTGGTGGAAGAAGTGACTGTGCTTTTATTATTTTGACTACATTCTGGTGATTGTATTCTTTTTTTATGCTTGTAGCTCCTCACGCTGTAACTTGGTCACCATGCTTGTCTTTGCCTTGTACATAGTTTTTTGGGGGGGTTTTTTTTCAATAATAATTTTCGTGGAAATAAAAAATGTCTGGAATGAAATATTGTCAAACAATAATTTTAACCAACAGTATTTTTTCACATTTTCTATTAAAGTGGATGTAAACCCACCACCCACCCAGTATAAACTAATGACACAGTATTAATGTATATATACATGCAAGCCTCCTGCATCTATCCCCTCCTTGCAAATGTCCTTCCTGTAAGCACTAGCAGCTCTGTAAAACTCTGAAATCAGAGGGTGTCTGTGTTTGCTGGAGTTTGGTAGGTGGAGTTTTGATGTCACAAGCCTCCCCACCCACCTCTATACTGAGACATTGAGGAGGGAGGGAGGGGGGAATGTAAAACTTTCTCTGCTGTGTGAAGAAGATAAGCAAATTGCTTGTCACTCACAGAGCAAGGGACGGATCGACTGTGTATTTCCCTGTTAGTCCACTTTCTCTTCCTGAAAAAAGATAAGCTCATTAATCACAGTTGGATTAACTCTTTGTGGCAAGACTGGGCACAGATGATATGACATGCTATACTCTACCAGGCAGAATTATTAATTACATTTTTTTTTGGGTTTACATCCACTTTAACTGTTATGCAGTTTTGAAGTCTTGTTTTAAGAGCTTTTTAAATAGCCCATAAAACTTTGTGAATTCATTTTGTCATGTATTAAATATTTGTATTTAAAAACAACTGCATACTAATGGAACTTATAAAATGTGTATATATGTGAAGGTAACTCTTTACACATTTTTTTTCAATGCAAAATCCAAGCTGTCGAATCTCTGTATTGATAACTCAATATAGGAATAGAATTTTAGCAATAAAGACCCTTTCACACTACCTTTCCGATCAGGTCCATCTGTCCATTTTTTTTTCAGGCGGTCCTGATCGGAAGCTCCATTCAGCCCTATGGAGCGGCAGATGTCAGCGGTGACATGTCGGCTGACACCCGGCGCTATCTGATCCGATCCTGTCTATGAAATCCAGAAGGATGGAAACCCTATTTTCCATCCGTCTGGAGAATCAGATCGGATGAAAACAGACAGGCGGATCCGTTTTCATCCAGTCTTCATAGAGGACAGTGGGGCTTTGACAGGTCCATCTCCGCACAGTGAGAAGAGACAGACCTGTCATCCGCCTGCTCAGCGGGATCACCTGATCGATCCCTGCTAAGCAAAGCGGAGTCCGCACATGGATAAGCCCATGTGAAAGGACCCTAACTGTACTTCTCTTATTCCAGTATAATCATGTAGCATATCCAAGTGTATGCTTAGGCTCATAATAAATTGAAAAGGTGTATGTATATTTGATTTGAAGCTTCAGATTTTTTTCATCATTTGTTCTACTTTAGAGTAAAAATAAAAATAAGGCCATGTTTCTCTTTCTTATTTGATAGCGGCATTTCTTACCCAGACTGTCTGCCTTGATGATACAACAGTAAAGTTTGAAATCTGGGACACAGCTGGTCAAGAACGATACCACAGTCTAGCTCCAATGTATTACAGAGGAGCACAAGCTGCAATAGTTGTATACGACATCACAAATGAGGTACTGTGAGTCTTTTATCATTCATTTATATTTGGGGTGTGTGTATTCATAAATGCATCATTATTTCTAGGACTAAAGGGAGACAGTGGCAAAAATAGCCCGAACATCCACCCAGTGTGTACTATAAATAAACCTGTTAGGGAAGCATGCACCTTGTCATTCTGAAAAGCAAAATCCTGGCTATGCTACTTATGCATAGACTATAAAGCTATCCTATCATTTTTTTTTTTTTCTATCATTGTCCATTTAGGGAGATTTCACTTTCTGTTCCAAAGACAAAGCAGAAAGTTAGGGGTGATCTTTCCAAAGTCAGAAATCTTGTCACCTGCTCAAAAAAATTTGGATTTGGTGGACCGTGATCATTAGGATCAACAATGAGCATGAATCCACACAGCAAAGACAACAGTAAAATCCCGACAGATTCTTTCTCTTCCTTAATCTATAAAAAAAAAATATATATATAGGATTTACATACACTTTAATCCTTTTTGGATTACCCGGATCAATTATAATTAACCACTTCAGCCCCGGAAGGATTTCCCACTTTAGGACCAGAGCACTTTTTGTGATTTGGCACTGCGTTGCTTTAACTGACAATTGCGCGGTCGCGCGACGTACCCAAACTAAATTTGCGTCCTTTTTTTCCCACAAATAGAGCTTTCTTTTGGTGGTATTTGATCCCCTCTGCGTCATTTCTGATCGCCACTAGAAACAAAAGAAGAGCGACAATTTTGCAACAAAAAAAACAAATTTCTTATTTTTTGCTAAAATACAAATCCCAAAAAAAAAAGAAAAAAAAAACATTTCTTTCCATCGGTTTTGGCCAATTTATATTCTTCCTCATATTTTTGGTAAAAAAAATCGCAATTGGCATTTGATCGTTTTGCGCAAAAGTTATAGCGTTTACAAACTATGGGATATTTTTATTTTTTCATTTTTGTTTTATTTACTAGTAATGACGTTGATCAGGGACTTATAGTGGGACTGCGATATTGCGGCGGACAAATTGGACACTTTTTTTTTTTGGGAACCAGTGACACTAATATAGTGATCAGTGCTAAAAATATGCACTGTGGTTAAACATCAGGGGTAATGAAAGGGTTTACTGTAAGCCTAGCTGGTGTCGTCTTACTGTGGGGAAGGTGCTTTTACTAGGGGAAGGCCTTGATTCATGCCCCTGCTTTGCAGGAACACAGAATCCATGCCTTCCTTCCTGACAGAAGGAATATCTACTTGGTTTACATAGGCAGACTGCCTATGTCCTTTGAGATATCCACTGCCACTGTTTTCAGTGTGAATCTGATCCGGTGATGCTCAGTGACAAGAAGGCTTCATGCACACAGGACTTTAAAAAAAACGTCAGTAGCTTATCAGGGATGTTTTCAGCTTTCACCAGCGTTATTTTACCACTGTTTTTAAGTGTTTTTAAAGGGCCAGAGTTTTTTTTTTTTTTTTTTTTCCAATTGGTCTAAAACGTTCCAAAAACGTTGGGGATTGACGTTTTTAAGCGTTTGAAGTTTTTTACAGCTGAAAAACATCCAAAAAAAACCCCCTCAGCTCTTGGGGTTTTTTTACTGCTCAAAAATGTCACTGCTAAAAACAGCTGATAACAGCCTATGTGTGCATGAACACATAGGATAGCATGATGGAGGGTTTATTGACTGTAGAAAAATACATCTGCAGCTGAAAAAACTGGTGTAAAACAGTCAAAAAACATTCAGTGTGCATGAGGCCGAAATCTAAGAACACCAGGTTGGAAGTAATAGGGTGTGCTCATTCAGATGTTCCACCAAAAAAAACTTCTGCTGCTATGCTGAGATATGGTACAGAAGTGCTTAATCAAGCTGGTGACTGCACAAC
>BLSH010311756.1:1450588-1477500 GCA_018402905.1 Glandirana rugosa
TTTTTCACGTTTTTTCGCATTTTTAAAGGGCCAGCATTTTTTTTTTCCAATTGGTCTAAAACGTTCCAAAAACGTTGGGGATTGACGTTTTTAAGCGTTTGAAGTTTTTTACAGCTGAAAAACATCCAAAAAAAACCCCCTCAGCTCTTGGGGTTTTTTTACTGCTCAAAAATGTCACTGCTAAAAACAGCTGATAACAGCCTATGTGTGCATGAACACATAGGATAGCATGATGGAGGGTTTATTGACTGTAGAAAAATACATCTGCAGCTGAAAAAACTGGTGTAAAACAGTCAAAAAACATTCAGTGTGCATGAGGCCGAAATCTAAGAACACCAGGTTGGAAGTAATAGGGTGTGCTCATTCAGATGTTCCACCAAAAAAAACTTCTGCTGCTATGCTGAGATATGGTACAGAAGTGCTTAATCAAGCTGGTGACTGCACAACAAATGTGACATTTTATTTAAAGGTTACAAACAAGTGTGAGTCAGATCTGTCTGGTTTGGAATTTAGAAATGTTTACAAGGTTTGCCATATCTAAACAAAGGAGCACCATTACATCGGAGTGGCCAGCCTTGGACAGTGGGAGTACAGCTAATGCTTGCTTGCTGGAGAGAAGACACGTTGCTGTATAGATACATATGAAAAGCCGCGCCCCAATTTACATTTAATTACTTATTTTAAATAAGTGTTTAATGAGAGAGAAGATTCCATGAGCTTCCTTGTCAAAAACCATTGAATGAAGGTTTGTCCCTGTTCATTGTCACTGTATGCAAGTGTTAGCCATGACTGAGCACTGTGCTGCTTTCATGCTTGGCTGCCTTTTAAGTCCCAGCAGACATGTGTCTGTTTTTCCAGCAGAGTCATTTATTGTAGATTAAGAAAAGTAAAAGTTGAGAAGCCTTTGCCTGTTGCGATATAAACACTGTCCTAAAGGCAAATTTCAGCTTATGCCATGTTCTTTTCAAGTAATACAAAAGGACCTCTTTGTGACGTCTTTGAAAGAGTAGGATTATCTAAAGATGCAATATAATAATGCCATTTACATAGCCGTGTGTTATGGTTCTAATCAGTGCTTAATGTATTTATGTCTACAGCTAGACTTATTACCTAATGTTTTCAACCATCATTTCTGCTCTATTGTTAACTTCATACTTTTGTACTTTGTGTTGCAACAATTAGAATAAGCATAGTATAATTTCAAACGGCACATATTTTGAGGAGTTTGTTGTGTTTACCTTTTTGTGTGACACACATTTTTACTTTTATTTTTCATCCCTGAAATCAGCTTTTAGAAAGAAGGAAAAGTGAATTATAGGCGTGAATATCTGTTTGAAATACCTACAGTATATAACAGCTATTTTTCCTGCCAAAAGAATTTGTATTTCTGTCCATCAATTCCTGAGATTTACACAGCCCTGCAACACAGCACAGCTAGGTGGATATTATGACTTACAGTCAGGGAATACACTAGTGTCCTCTCTTCTTCCATTAAGCCGGCCATACATGGCTCGACTCCTGCTGAACCGGCTGAGATTCGAACCATGTATGGGCAAGCTGAATGTATATAAAGTGGATGTAAACCCGATTCATTAATTTTGAGCTGGGCACATCTATCTGTAGTGTTTTGCTATCTCTCTTCAAAGAGCTTTGTCCCGTAGCTGTCTCTTCCTCCGTAGCTCTGTAATCAGCCTGATAAGTTCTCACATGTTCTGGGAGATAGAACTGTGTGTTGGAGAAGGTTGCTATAAATAGATTAGCAGCCAGCTGATCAATTAACATGAAACGCTCTGCATGTGTGTTAAGAGGGTGTGTGCCTTTCCTCCAATCAGCTTTCTCACTGACCAGCAATCATCTCCTCCTACAGAGGAATGAGGAAGTGAAAAATCTAAAAGAAAGTGCACTTTCTAAACCGTATATCAAGCTGAAGACAGCATATATACATATAAAACTTATGTAGGGAGATTTGTTTCATCTGTGTATCATCTGTGGCTGTTCATTTCACTGGGTAGATGTTGAGGGTTTACATCCACTTTAAGTTGATCGAATGACTTGGTTGCAAAAAGCCTGCCAGATTTTAAATGCAATTATTGCTGTTTTAGTAATAATAATGCTGTTATAGTAATAACGGTGTTCTCTAGGCAGGGATGCCATACCCCCCCCCGGCAGTAGAACACAATGGTTCCGCGGGAGGGAATCTGATCAACACTGACTGTGTTGATGGGGCAAATCTAGCTATTTGGTTTGAAGGAAAGAAAATTGCATAATCTGGCTAGCTTAAAGTATAACTTAAACACTGGCCCCTAAATTGTCACAGCTGTTCACAAACGGTTTCCAGGACTGGTTTCTGCCCCTTCATTTTATGAGGCCCATATTGTTTTAATAGCTAAACCAGACAAATACCCACTCCTTTGCTCATCCTACAGACCTATATCCCTGCTCAATGCAGATTTTAAAGTCCTAACCAAAGTATTGCCCACTAAACTGATGACAATCCTTGAACACATTATATCTCAAGATCAGACGGCTTTATGCCTAAAATGGCCATAGACATTAACCTACGAAAAGTTTTTACCCACACGCAGCCAGGGCCGGAGGTCTCAAGTGGAGGGATTCTGGTCTTTTTACATCTGGAAAAGGCCTTCAACTCTGTCGACTGGCGATATGAGTATTGTGCTGGAGACGTTTTGGCTTTGGCCCTAAGTTCAGGAAGTGGATGGACCTCCTTTACCATTCCCCGACGGCAGCGATTAAGCACCGATCATGAGGGGCACCCGGCAGGGTTGTCCGATGTCACCTGGCCTATTTGCCGTGATGATCGAACCGCTGGCGGCGGCCTTGCGGGGTTCTGCAGAGATCAGGGGGATAATTGTGGGCAGCCTAACGTCCTGTTTCTACGGGACTCTGCTGGTTCTCTTGAAGCGGCGCTGAATATTCTGAACACTTTTGTGGGCTGAAAGTTAATTAGAGCAAGTCGCAGGTTCTCCCCCTCCACAGACTGAGCCCGCATGCAGGGTTCCGACAGGTTGCCCGCTTCAGCAGGTGGACAGGGTGAAATACCTGGGCTTACAAATTACCAACATTGTCTCAGACTTCATTGCCTTGAATGTTATCCCGGTTCTGACTACCCTTAGGAATAGACTGCAGGCCTGGAGGGAACTACCCCTGTCCCTCATAGGCAGAGTAAACTTACTCAAGATGAAATTCTTACCTCTGTTCCTCTATATCTTTCGGAATTCACCAGTCTGGATCCCGAGACATATATTTAAGAGCATAGACCAGCAGGTGACATCCTTCCTATGGCAGGGCCGCCGCCCGAGGATTAAACTGCGGGTGCTGCAACTCCCATGGAAGCGTGGGGGGGGGGCTGGTGGTCCCAGACTTCTACAGGTATTTCTTGGCTGAGCAGTTGGTCTTTGTTCACAGGTGGGTATGTGGCCCGGACGGGGACGCAGCCACCGCCCTGGAGGCGGCCATAGTCGCTTCCTGTGAGGCAATGTCACATTTACTGCTGAGAGGACTCAAAGCCCCCTACAATACTACACTGTCCATGAGATCTACCGGGAGGACTTGGTTTGTGGGCAACAAGAAAGCAGAGGGTAATGTAATCTCCCCACATATGCCACTATGGAGGAACCCAGGTATGCCACACTTTGCTGACATTCCAGACCCATTTGTTTGGACTAAACATGGGATAAAAACAATCGGTCATGTAGTTGCAGGGGGAAAGCTGCTAACGTTCGATGAGCTAAAAGCTAAATACCATCTCCCGAACTCACACCTTTTTAGGTACTTACAACTAAGGAATGCATACGCCTCTCAATTTGGTTCCATGGCACTTGACCTCTCGGTCAGCGACCTGGAATCTCTCCTTCTTAAGAGGGACTTAGAAAAAGCCCTGTCCAACATATATACGGGCAACTCGCCATGGGAGAGGGGGAGCCAGGGATCACCTTATCTAATACATATTCTTACACAGAATATACCACACACCTGCCAAATTGGCAAAGATGTTCCCCGCCCGGTCTCCGTCCTGCTGGTGGTGTTCCTCCCAAAAGGCGGAGTTCTTTCACATATTTTGGTACTGTGCTGCCATACAAACGTTCTGGAAGGGGGTCACCAAAACCATTGAAGATGTCATTGAAGTTACGGTGTGACGGTGGAGGTCTGCCTCCTGGGGTTGGTGGATGCTATTGCGCACAAGAAGGTAATACGCACTCTTTTGACTATCCTGATATATTATGCTAGGAAGGCGGTGGTCCTACATTGGAAAAAGACCACCCCACCAACCGTGCAGGCATGGAAAGCCATTGTGAACAAAGCAGTTCCACTGTACAAGGCCACCTACACCAGTAGGGGCATACCTCTTAAATTTGATGGGGAAGCTGGCTGTCGAGTACGTCCACGGTGTCAGACTAAGGTGTTGAGGCCTGGGTGTATTCACTGTTCTGTGTAGTACCATGTTATTTATATACCTTTGTGCTGAAATTGGCAACTTATGGTGGGAGCAAGCAGGGCCCTCCTAAGGGCCGTTCTCTGTCGGGTTAGGGTACAGGGGTAATTGTGAATCAGAGAGTGCTGGAGCCTATGTTGATTGTGGGCCCGGCAAGGAGTCAGCTTAACATGTATCATATAAGTATACTAGCAGACAAAGTATCTGGGTGGGGGATTGGAGTGGTGCCAACCGTAGAGACACTTTTTTTTTTTTTTATAGCATGTTCTGTCATCTGTTCCTAGTCTTGCCACAAAGAGTTAATCCAACTGTGATTAATGAGCTTATCTTTTTTCAGGAAGAGAAAGTCCGACTAACAGGGGAATACACAGTCGATCCGCCCCTTGCTCTGTGAGTGACAAGCAATTTGCTTATCTCCTTCACACAGCAGAAAAAGTTTTACACTCCCCCCTCCCTCCTCAATGTGTCAGAATAGAGGTGGGGAGGCTTGTGACATCACAACTCCACCCACCAAACTCTAGCAAACACAGACACCCACTGATTTCAGAGTTTTACAGAGCTGCTAGTGCTTACAGGAAGGACATTTGCAAGGTAGGGATAGATGCAGGAGGCTTGCATGTATATATACATTAATACTGTGTTAGTTTATACTGGGTGGGTGGTGGGTTTACATCCACTATAAGGCAAATGCCGTGGTTGCGGGTAAGCAAACCGCTCAATCTATGGCCAGCCTTAGCCTACAGCCTACTAACTAGACAGCAAAAGAGCAGCAGCAGACTAATGAAGTCCTCTCTCTGCTCTCTCCTGTGAGCGTTTTTCTTGTCATCAGTTTGCATGCAGCACATCTGGTTGGCTTCCAGTTTGGCCCCTCCCTCTCTCTGCATGTAGGAATTGCAAGACACTGATACCAAGTTAAATTTAGGTACTTAACCATTTTAGTCCCGGAAGGATTTACCCCCTTAATGACCAGGCTATTTTTTGTGATACGGCACTGCATTAGTTTAACTGACAATTGCACGGTTGTGTAACGCTGTACCCAAACAAAGTTGATGTCCTTTTTTTCCCACAAATCGCTTTCTTTTGGTGGTATTTGATCACCTCTGCAGTTTTTATTTTTAGTGCTAGAAACCAAAAAAGGACAACAATTTTGGAAAAAAAACTATGTTTTACTTTCTGCTATAAAACATATACCATAAAAACATGTAAAAAAATTTAATTACTCTTACGTTCACTGACAGACGCAGCCCTTCATTAGACAAGTGGGGGTTATGCTCATATCACTAGGAGTAGACTAGGTAAAATAAAACAAAAGCATAGGTTGGCCCCTCCCAGGGGGCCGCCCTCACCTTCGCATATACCCCCCTGCTAGACAATAGCATATCAGTTTTTATTGCCTAGTGCAAGGAGTTAGACCTGGTTCCCTATGGCATCTGCGTTCTTCTGATGTTTTTCTGATGAAGACTGCGATCAAGAAGCCGGCTGGTGGTATAGAGGATATCTAGAATCCAAAAACTTTCCCCAGTCCGGCCAACGTCTGTGCGAGCTACCCTTAGCCTTGGCGGCGACATGCCGCACAGTGCCAGTGACTAATCCCACTTGTGCCCAGTGACTGGTTTGTTCCTGTCCAGTGGCCTGGCCAGCAGCATTCCTCTCCATGGGGAGGAAAGTCTGCTCCGGGTGGCTACCCGCTGCGCCTGTCGGATCGGTGAGTGGACCCCTCTTCTGTCCTAGGGGCGCGGAGAGGGGCAACTGGGCAGCTTCTGAGGTAGTCGGCCGGTGGGGGCTTATTAGTGGGGACGCATCTGGGGTTGTAATCTCCCGTAACCTCCCCCATCCCCCCCCCCCCCCCCCGCGCGGTACCACACCCCGCACTGACCGTTTTGAGCACTGTATTCAGGCGATTCACCGCCATTTCAAGGTGGATCACCGTTCGTTCGCCGCCATTTTGCCGTACTTCGACATGTTTGTGATGGCAGCGGCCATTTTTCTGTAGCCCATGTGGTTTTCAGCCTGTCCTCTGGCGGCCCCCAATTGCTTTTCTCGGTATTTCGGGGAAGTGATAAAAATGGCAGAGGCACTTCCGTTTTCGCTTGGACAGCGTGGCTGACAGACGCGGCGGTGCAGGCTCTTGAAGTGGAGTGTTTTTTCATTGCTCATTCCGGTCACAGCGCTGAGGCATCAAAAAACAGCAAGTATAGCTGGCTCTCCCTGGTTGCTGGTAGCGGTGGGTGCAATCCTTCCGGGTCTCCCTGGCTGATTGGTAGGGTAGAGGTGGTGGTCACACAGTGGGGGTGCCGGAAGTCTGGGATGTCAGAGGCCGGCAGTGCTATGGCAGGGGTACCTGCGGAGCAACAATCCACGCCGGAGTCCCTGGTGTCCTTGGAACAGCTGAGGGCAGTATTTGGTGAATTCTTTCCCCGGGTGGGGGACCCGACTCCAGGGGGCCCCAAAAAAAAGCCCGCCCCCCCCCGTCATTCTTCGGGTGAGGATTCGGAACCAGAGAGCGCCTCGGTGGTCACGGGAACCCCCGTGGAGCTATCAGAGGGTGAACTGATACCCTCAGACGGTGAAGATAATCAGGGGGCTTCATCTTCGCGCGACAAAGCGATAGTGGCTGCCCTGATCACTGATATTCGCGAGTCCATGCGGCTTGACCAAGCAGGGGAGTCGCATGAGTCTGCATATATTTGTGGGTCCCTTAAGCCCCCTAGGTCCCCCAGGGCCTGCCCTTATGATCAGGATTTTGAACAGGCGGTGTTCAAGGAATGGCTGCCGCCACAAAATTTATTTGCTTTACCCAAAAGCTTTGCTGTTCGCTACCCCTTTGAGAATACCGGTGGCCCGCCTGAATAAGGTAATGACCATTCCCTTGGAGGGGTCTCCGTCTTTTAAAGAGGCGGCCGATCGCTGCACGGAGGCAGTGTCTAAGGCACTGTTCTTGTTGGCTGGGTCAGCCATGCGGCCAGCTCTGGCGGCTGCTATGGTGGCGCAACCTCTTTTCGAGTGCGCTACCACATTGCACTCCAGTTTGTCTTGTTAGTGTGCGCAGGCTGAGGTGCAACGGGCACAACACTTGGAAGAGGGTCTCCGCTACCTATGCGATACTGCATTGGACCTACTTGCCATACTGTCAAAAATGTCTGTTTTTGCAATTATCAGGCGGGTGCTGTGGCTCCGCTCTTGGTCAGGCGACCAGACGTCGAAGAAAGCTCTTACGGATCTTCCCTTTCAGGGAGGGCGTCTGTTTGGCCCACAGTTGGATGAAATCATTAAGGATTTCATGGGAGGGAAGAGTACTTTCCTTCCAGAGCCAAAATGGCGGGATTTTTGCCGGCAGGGCCCTGTTTCTTCAGGCCAGAAGAAGTTTTTTCGTGCGCCCGGCTCAGCGGGTAAGGGCTTCAAGTCCGGTAAGGCTTCCGCTGGGCCCAGTAAAAGGCCCTGGCAACGTAAGTCTGAAAAAACGAAAGATAAGTCAACCTCCGCATGATGGGTTGCCCCGCCCCACTCTTGGGTGGGGGGGGGGGGGCGGTTACTGGGGTTCGCAGACAGATGGACTGCCCGCATCACCGATCGGTGGGTGCTGGAGGTGGTGTCCTCTGGGTACAGGATAGAATTCATCTCTCTACCCCCAGAAAGGTTCTTCCCTTCGAACTTAAGACTCCCTCAGGGGTGTCGGGAGGTGCTTCAGGGGGTGATTGTACCGGTACCCACGGTGGAAAGATTTCACGGGTTTTACTCAAACCTCTTTGTGGTGCCCAAAAAGGGCGGTTTCAGGCCAGTTCTGGACCCGAAGGCACTAAACTGCTTTGTAAAGACAAAAAGGTTCAGGATGGAGTCCATCCGCTCGGTCGTGGCCGCGCTGCACCAAGGGGAATTCATAGCGTCCCTGGACATCAAGGACGCGTATCTCCACATTCCAGTTTGTCACAGGCACCAGCTTTTCCTGCGTTTCGCAGTGGGGAATCTGCATTACCAGTTTGTGGCTCTCCCCTTCGGTCTGGCTTCAGTGTTCACCAAGGTGGTGGCCCCGATGCTGGCACTGTTGAGACAGAGAGGTATGGCGGTGGTAGCATACCTCGATGATTTACTCCTGAGAGCAGAGTCGGCCGCAGCTCTGGAGGAGAACGTGATAATCACGGTGTCCACGTTAAAGGATTTCGGTTGGCTGATCAACCTGCAGAAGTCGTTGTTGACTCCATCCTGCCCTCTGGAATACCTGGGTCTGATTCTGGACGCGGTGCAGGCAAGGGTGTTTTTACCGCCAAACAAGCTCCTGACACTTCAGGCAGCAGTACTAACCCTGTTATCACGACAGTGGTCCTCCTTACGGTTCTGTATGCGAGTGTTGGGGCTCATGGTGTCGGCTTTCGAAGCGATACCTTACGCCCAGAGTCGCACTCGGCTCCTGCAGAAGGCGATTTTGTCGCAATGGGACAAATCTCCCCTATCCCTAGACAGACTGATCAGGTTGGATCATCAGTCCCGGGGATCCTTGGTTTGGTGGATTCGGGCTCCAGCCCTAAAATTAGGAAAATGTTTCCTCCCCCTCAATTGGTCGATAGTAACAACGGATGCCAGCCTATCGGGCTGGGGAGGGGTCCTGGGTCAGTTTTCTGCCCAGGGCCGTTGGTCAGCTCAGGAAGCTTGTCTTCCGATAAATGTACTGAAGCTGAGAGCGATCAGACTTTGTCTATCCTGTTGGTCGACAAGGCTGCGAGGCCTCCCTGTCTGGGTTCAGTCGGACAGTGCCACGGCTGTGGCATATGCTGTGGCATATGTGATACATCAGGGCGGAACAAGAAGCTCGGCAGCAGCCGCGGAGGCGGCTCTTATCCTTCGGTGGGCAGAACTTCACATGCCAGCTCTCTCCGCAATCTACACTCCAGGCGTGGAAAACTGGCAGGCAGACTTTCTCAGCCGCCGGACTCTGGATCGGGGAATGGTCCCTACATCCAGAAGTGTTCCGCCAGATTTGCCTCAAGTGGGGCACGCCAGAGGTGGACCTCATGGCATCCAGATTCAATCACAAGGTACGGACCTTTGTGTGCAGATCAAGAGATCCGTTGGCGGTCGCCACGGACGCACTGGTAGAACCCTAGGGTCGGTATCGGCTACTGTACGTCTTTCCTCCTCTGAAGCTTCTGCCGCGGGTTCTGCGCAGGATAGAAGCAGAGGGAATCCCGACAATCCTGGTAGCTCTGGATTGGCCTCTGCGTCCTTGGTACGCCGATGTGGTACGGATGGTGGCAAATGTCCCGTGGCGTCTTCCACTTCGCGAAGACCTACTGTCTCAGGGACCCATCTTGCACCCTGCTTTACCCTCGCTGGCTTTGACGGCTTGGCTATTGAGTCCCAGGTGTTGAGGGATAGGGGTGTCTCTGACTGACTCTGTGATCCCTACTATGATTGAAGCGCGCAAGTGTACTTCACGTAAGATTTATAATAGGGCCTGAAAGGCCTATATTGCCTGGTGTGAGGCGGGTGGTTGGAATCCCCGCTCTTATCCAGGGTGCTGACTTTTTTGCAGCAGGGACTGGACAGGAACCCGGCGTTAAGTACGCTTGAGGGTCAGATTTCGGCTCTGACGGTTCTTTTTCAGCGACCCTTGGCGTCACATTCGTTGATCCGTACATTTGTACAGGGTGTACGTCATGTGGCTCCTCGGATACGGTCGCCTTTGGCGCCGTGGGATTTGAATCTGGTGCTATCTGTGCTTCAGAAGCCACCATATAAGAAGATTAGGGACATTGCTTGCAATTGTTGTCGCAGAAGGTGGCTTTCTTGGTGGCTGTTACATTCGCTAGGCAGGTGTCTGAGTTGGCAGCGTTATCCTGCAAGTCACCTTACTTGGTCCTTCATAAGGACAAGGCGGTTTTGCGACCTTCCCCTTCTTTCCTTCCGAAGGTGGTTTCTTTTCATTTGAATGAGGATATTGTTCTTCCCTCATTGTGCCCGCACCCGTCGCATCCCAAGGAATTTGAACTGCATTCTTTGGATGTGGTGAGGGCTTTGCAGGTGTATTTGTTTTCTACAGCTTCCTTTCGGAAGTCTGATTCTTTATTTGTGACGGAAGGTTCGCGTAAAGGCATGGCGACCTTGTCGGCTACCATTTCTCGTTGGATTAAGAAGACCGTGACTCATGCATATGAGGTTCGGGGCAAGGTTCCTCCTTTTCCAGTCACGGCTCATTCCACCAGGGCAGTTAGTACTTCCTGGGCTTTTAGACACCAGGCCTTGGTGTCTCAGGTGTGCAAATCGGCTACTTGGGCCTCTGTGCACACGTTTACTAAGTTTCACAAAAGTTGATGTTTCAGCATCGGCAGATGCTGCTTTTGGCCGCAAAGTTTTGCAAGCGGCAGTGTAGGCGCGACTGGCGCCGCCTGAGAGGGCTTTTTTTGTTGGGTACAGTTGTTATAGTTGCCCGCCCCTCTTGATTGACACAGCTTTGGGACATCCCCACTTGTCTAATGAAGGGCTGCGTCTGTCAGTGAACATAAGAGTAAAAGGGATTTTATTATAACTTACCGTAAAATCCTTTTCTCTGAGTTCACTGACAGACACAGCACCCACCCCTCTGTTGAGTTTGTACTGCTTGTTACGAACTGATATGCTATTGTCTAGCAGGGGGTTATATGCTAAGGTGAGGATGGCCCCCTGGAAGGGGTCAACCTATGCTTTTGTTTTATTTTGCCTAGTCTACTCCTAGTGATATGAGCATAACCCCCACTTGTCTAATGAAGGGCTGCGTCTGTCAGTGAAGTCAGAGAAAATGATTTTACAGTAAGTTATAATAAAATCCCTTTTTCTTCATCAGTTTAGACCAAAAAAAATGCACCATCACAGTATAAATGACATTGGTAGGGAAGGGGTTAACATCAGGGGTTATCAAAGGGTTAAATGTGTTCCCTATGTGTGCTTTCTAACTGTATGGGGGATGCTGACACTAGACAGAGAGAGAGAGAGATCTGTGTTCCTGATTACTAGGAATCACAGATCTTTGTCTGTGACAGAACGGTGCTCTGCCTTGTTTACATAGGCAGACCACCAGTCTGTCATTCCCAAGAACGATCGCGGGTGGCCGCACCTCAGACCAGCAAGCATGGACAGTGTTACAGGTATGTTTTGTGTAGCCGGGTCGCCCTGCAGCAGTATATGTGCAATGGGCGGTCCAGAACTGGTTAAAGTGGTTCTAAAGGCAGAACCCTTTTTACCTTAATTCAATCCCTTAAATGTTCCAGTGCAAGTGCCACCCCTCTTGCCCCTTATACTTACCAAGTTCTATCTTAATCAAGTGCTGTGCCCATCTGCAGTGGTGCTGGTCTCCTTCTCACAGGACAGAGAGACAGCAGCAGGGTCAATGACTCCTGCTGCTGTCAATTAAATCCTGAAAGCAGGGGGCGGGCCGGGGCCAGGCTGCACTGTGTGTCCAGCTCAGAAGCGAGCCTGCAGGTGCACCCCCATAGGAAACGTCTTCCTATGGTGGCGCACTGAGAAGAGGAGGAGCCTGGAAGGAGGTTCGGGGTCGCTCTGTGCAAAACCATTGCATAGAGCAGTTAAGTATAGCATGTTTATTATTTAGAAAAAACTGAGCCTTTTACAAATGCTTAAAACTGGTTGCATTTGCAATATTTAAAATATATTGATGTATTCATGAATACAGAGCAGAATTAATTTGTGTCTCTTCTATCCGCCTGGAGTTCAGCTGCAGATTTTTTTTAAGATATCTCATCTAGAAGGAAGTTCAGTATTTTCAGTCACAGATTAGCCTGCAATTTCCTTTTATTCATCCACACAAGTCCATGTGAATACATGGAAGTTCTGTGTCACTAATGGAGTTCCCGTGTGGGAGCAGCTCAGCCCCCTTCTTGCAGTGGTTATGGTCTGAGCTCTCCACTATTCATTTTTGAGGTATGACGACCAATCAGAATTTCCGACATAAATGATCTGTGGCATGGTAATGGCCACTGAATAGGTTCTTTTGTGTGGAGATTAACAGTAGGTTAAATTTTATTCTGTTCAAATTTAAATTACTATATTTTAAATCCTGCTGCCATACAGAAGCATACCATAACCTAGACTTGTGAATTAAATATGTTTCAGGAATCCTTTGCAAGAGCGAAGAACTGGGTGAAAGAACTTCAGAGACAAGCAAGTCCCAATATTGTGATAGCTTTGTCTGGTAACAAAGCCGATCTTGCTTCCAAGCGGGCTGTGGACTTTCAGGTAAGCTTGGCCTTTCTTGTTTAATTCATAGAATCTATTTTATACTTCTCACCTATCTAATAATGCCTTTATCATCCGTGCAATAGAATGTGTTTTGTATCTTAAAGTAATTGCAGTGTTTTTGTCTTGGGATACATCTGCGTGCAATACAAAGCTATAATTATAGAGTATAATTGCTATTTCTGTCAATCCTGTCTTGTACTTGACTAAAATTTGTTTTCATTTCAAACCATTATAATTGCATTTTACTTCCTTTTATATTGTGGTAAACCAGTGTCAATTGATGCTTGATTTTTATAGTGTGTGCGATCTGATGTCATTATTACCAGAATGAGCACACTGTTTTAGTTCAGGAGAATTTTTTACAGCACATTATCTTGATTATGATTGTAAACGGCCTTTATCATTAGAGAATGTAAACTGAATTTATGCCAAGCAGTGGTGTCACTCCAGGTATAGGGGCTGTAATTTCAATCTGTACAGAACTCTTGGTGAGAGGAGGTGTTTTAGCAATTAAAAAACACTTTATTAATCAGGTGTTTGTGAACAAAGCCCCATCTGGATCCTACCTCTGCGTCGCATTTTACCCAACAAATTGGCTTAGCCTAGGTTTACACTAATGTGGCGTTGGAAACCCCGTGATCCATGCTCGTTTTTTGCACCACAGTCAGACCACACTGCCCTTGCAATCTGCAGCGGGTGTCAGTGCAATCTTAACAACACCCCAAACGCAGTTTGGCCGCACCGGATCACAAAGTACAAAAGTACCTTGCGATCTGGTTGCAATGCGGTACCAAAATTGGTGCATGCATGACTTTGGTATAAAATGAATTGGCTGAAATCGCTCCGGACTGAATTGCATGGAAATTGAAGAGGAATGCCGTGTGGTTGCTGGACAATTCACTTGTGGTTCATAGTATAAACCAAGGCTTAATATGCACTGTTCTGGATAAAATGAGAATCACAATTTTTTTGCTTAGAATAAAGATCATGATTCTAGGCGTAACATCATCTTTTACTTTATACAAAAAAATTGGGCTAACTTTACTGTTTTGTTTGTGTTTAATTCATTCAAGGGTATTCTTTCCCCAAAAATTGCGTTTAAAAGATCGCTGAGCAAATAAAATGTGACATAAAATATTGCAACGACCGCCATTTTATTCTCTAAGGGCTCAGCTAAAAAAAAAGTATATAATGTTTGGGCATTCTAAGTAATTTTCTAGAAAAAAATACTGATTTTAACTTGTAAGCAACAGGTGTCAGAAAAAGGCTTAGTGCTGTATGGGAATCAAGCTTATTTTAGATTCATACTTGCCTAGATGGATGCAGCAGCAGTCCCCCTGCGCCTCTGCACTGAGAACCGAGCAATCAAACACACGCCGATCGCTTGGTTCTCGCAACTCCCCGAGCAGAGAGCTGCAGACTGTCAGTCACAGCTCTCTGCTTTACCCCTCCTCGCTCACTGGAGCGCTGGGCTGTGAAAGGGACGGCCGGCTCAGGCTCTCAGTGGCTTGCTGAGAGGCTGAGCAGGGTGTCGCTTCAGGGATTTGGTAGATCCCGACACTGTGGTCATGATGACGCGGAGCCTGGGCTGACTTCTGTGACGTCAGCAGAGAGCGGACTTCAGCCCGCTTTCTGGTGAAAACGAGTCAGGAGTGCAGAATGAATCGCGCTTTGGCTGTACATCTCCTTTAGGCTCCATGCACACTGAAGCTGATAAACGACCGTTTATGGTCATTTGGGGTCTTTTTTTAACAGCCCATAAACGCCCTTTTATGTCATCCTATGTGTCCATGCACACATGGACATTTATTGTCATTTAACAGCAGTGACGTTTATGGGCTGTTATCTGAATGCCCTGAATTGGTGTTCAAGAGTGGTATTGACCACAAAAAAAGCTGGAAGCTTAAAAGCGCTCAAAAACTTTGCTCACCAGCATTTGTGGTCGTTTTGGAGGCATTGAAAAAAAAAAAAAACACTAGTGCATTAAAGCTGATAAAAGCTGAAAGGCTCACTACAAAGCTACTGACATTGACGTTTTTAGATCGTCCAGTGTGCATGGAGCCTTCTTGAGTGGTTCAACTGACCTCATTTGCAGATGGAAGTCCATCTCTTTGATCTGTAAATTAACAAAAAGTTACAATATTTCTTTTTATCTCTTTCAGCAGTTTTTGATAAACGTTGCCGGCTGCTTTTTTTTTTTTTCTCTGACAGGTGTGAGCAAAGAACTGCTCTGCACTTGTTACATGAATTGTGGAAATGCTGGATTAAGATCGTGTGGGAAAGTTGAATCGAGATCGCAGTTTTTTTTAACCACTTCCGTACCGCCGGACGTCATATGACGTCCTTGGGTTTGAGTGGTGATATCTGAATGGTGCCTGCAGCTGCAGGCACCATTCAGATACCGTTTTTTTCAGCTGGCGATTCCCTGCAAGATAAAAGTGGTCTTAGCGGCGGATTTGCCACGAGATCACTTTTATCAGCGGAGGTGCCCCCGCCGCTTTCCGGTCATCTCCGCCGCTTACCGGACCCGCCGGCAGCGGCGGAGATGATCTGATCCTCTCCCCCAAGTGTCCGGGATCCGACTGAGCGGCTGAAGCCTCTCACTCGGCTCCATAGTACGGCCGGGCGGAAATGACGTCAGAAGTGACGCCCGCCCAACGGTCTTAAAGGGCCCGTTTTGGTTTTTTTTTTCTTGCATGTTAGTGTAAATATGAGGTCTGAGGTCTTTTTGACCTCGGATCTCATATTTAAGTGGACCTGTCACGCTTTTTTCTATTACAAGGAATGTTTACATTTCTTGTAATAGGAATAAAAGTGATCAATTTTTTTTTTTTTTTTTAAAGAACAGTGCAAAAATAAAACGTAAAAAGCAAAATAAATAATTAAAAAAAAAAAATTTAAAGCGCTCCGTCCCGCCGAGCTCGCGCGCAGAAGCGAACGCATACGTAAGTCCCGCCCACATATGAAAACTGTGTTCAAACCACACATGTGAGGTATCGCTGCGATCGTTAGAGGGAGAGCAACAATTCTAGCACTAGACCTCCTCTGTAACACAAAACGGCTAAGCTGTAGAATTTTTTAAACGTCACCAATGGAGATTTTTAAGTTGTAAAGTTTGTCGCCATTCCGCGAGCGGACACAATTTTGAAGCATGACATGTTTGGTATCATTTTACTCAGCGTAACTTTGTCTTTCACAATATGGAAAAAAATGGCCTAACTACTGTTTTCTTATTTTTTAACTAAAAAAACTGAATTTTTTCAATAAAAAGCACGCTTGGAAGACCGCTGCGCAAATACGGTGTGACATAAAGTTTTTCAATGACCGCCATTTTATTCTCTAGGGTGTTAGAAAAAATATATATATAATGTTTGGGGGTTCTAAGTAATTTTATAGCAAAAAAAAAACTGTTTTTAACTCGTAAGCACAGAATTCAAGAAACAGGTTTAGTCTTGAAGTGGTTAATGATTATTCGTGGAGCTGTAATGTGTATTGAAGACATTGGGTGCAGTAGAATTTTCAACACCTGGTGTTTGGGGGCTGTTCCCCTGGTGTCAAAATCCCCCTTCATGTTTTCCCTTACAATTGTTTGTATGTGCCCTCAAAAAGTTATTACATGTAGTTACAGGTCTTGAGCAATATCCCTTATTCCTAAGAGGACAAGTGCTAAATGCTTTTAGATAGGAAGACAGTTCTAAAACGGAAAGGACCCAGTTGGTGTGAAGGAGGTTTTACTAATAATGAAAATTCCCTTTAAAATGAGCTGAGACTAAATCTTTATCTCACTGAATGTTCAATGAACAAGCTTTGAATTATTTTACAGGAGGCTCAAGCTTATGCAGATGATAACAGCTTGTTGTTTATGGAGACTTCTGCCAAGACATCAGCAAACGTGAATGAAATATTTATGGCAATAGGTAAGTGCATCTGCCACAATATGGAATGGATAAATGTGCTTGTATACGTAGTTGTATGACAATTCCATATGGAAAATGGTTTAAAGTAGTTGTAAACCGTTAGGGGTGCGTGACCCTTTTAAAGCGTGTGGGTGATTTGGTCGCAGGCCACAATGATGTGAAATGGTTCAAAATTTCTAATTTTTTTATTTTGAATAGCATAATGAAGATTTTAAACCACAATCAGGATAACATTTTCTGTGGGACCACAAAAATCCTATTTTTTTATTAACCAGATGACCATTAATCCCACTCTCACACACAGTGTGACCAGCTAAAAAAGCTCCAAACCAGTGTTGCAGCCATCCCTTGAATTACCCAAAAAAGGATTGTGGACAATCAAAAACAAAAAACAGACCATGGAAGCGCATGTCCAACCTCTTTATTAAGCAAACATAAAATGACACAATGAATGACCTGCTCCCACAATGACACCAAGCTCATCACGTAACTGTGAGAATCCACCTTCAGAACCCCTGAATGGATGCCACTAGATGTAATCCACTCGGCTAAAGGCTCCTCTTCCCGTTGCTGTGTTTTAAAGCGGTAGTGTTTTTTTGTTTTTGTTTTTTCAGCGCATACTATCACATTATGTAAAACTTACCTCACCCGTCTTCATTCTGGGTTCTTGGACTCCGGCTGTGTAAGTGGCTGGAGGCGCAATGATATCACTCCTGTGCATGCACGTGGAAGCCGCCGTTTCTTCAGAGCACATGTGCCGGTGATGTGACCAGCAGCATGTACAGTAAATATAAACTGTACATGTTTAGGAGATATTTACAGTACCTATAGACAAGCCTTATTATAGACTTACTTATAGGTACAAATTATGCATGGTAGTTTACTCCCACTTTAAGAAAGTTAAACGTGGGGATACTGCCGCAATAGTGGTTTGTGTATAACAGCCACTGGGATTATGGAGGACCAGCAATCATTCAATAGAGCAGTGTGCATCTGAAAGAGGCTGTGCGGGTTGCCATAGGTTTGAGGTCGCAGGCCCCACAGGCTTAGTATAATTCCCAGTAAAGTGACTAGCTCCAGGTAATACACAGATATGAAGCAAATCCTCCTACATAGATTGTACTTGTTTATCTGCAGCCCTCTCTCCTCTACAGCCTTCTAAAACACACATTTTTTTTTTTTTGTATATTTAAGCTCTCTTAGTGTTGTTTTTTTTTTAAGTACAAAGTATAAAATCATTCAAGTAGAAAAACAGATAGTTGCATAACACATCTCACAATCCAACAATTCCATCACTACCTTACTTATTCCACTCCGAACCCCCCGCCCCCCAGACCCCCTCCCCCATCTCTCTCTCTTTGAGTCTTAATCTGATTCTAAACTTCTCTCTTTTCTTCCAATTTCCTTCATAGAGATCTTAAAAAATTATTCACCTATTACCTAAGTCCCATCATTATCATATACTCTACCGATTTTTTAAACTTTGTCCATTTCCCCCATGTGGCGTGATATTTTTTTAAGGAATCTTCAGCTGTATAAATTGTTTCCTCTATGGATCTCAACCAATTGACTTTTACTGCCCATTCCTTCAACGATGGAGCATCGGGAGTTCTCCATAATTTTGGGATCAGGCTTTTAGCTGCATTCAGTAAGTATGGGACTAGGGTGTTCTTATATTGCGTCACTAATTTTTCTGTGCTATGGAATAAACATTCCCGCGGTTTCAAGCTTAATCTGTTCTCCTGTAATTTTATTAATCCCTCTAATAATTTCCTCCCAATAAGGTCTTATTTTAAGACCATCCCACCACAAGTGCACAAAGGTGCCTGGTGCGTCCCACCTCCTCCAGCAGGTAGTGGGGTCTTCTGCTCTGAACCTCCGCACCCTCTGTGGGGTTATATACCATCTTGCCATGGGTTTATAGGACATCTCCACTGTCCCAGAAAACTTTGCTGACAAGCAGACTAGCCTTAAAATCTTCTTTCAGTATTCCTCTTCCCGAATGGTTCCCAACTCCTCATCCCATTTCATCAGATATGGTGGGTTTCTTGGTTCAGCTTCCTTTACCAAAATTTTATATTTTTTAGATATGTTTTGTTTTAAACACTGTGGAGTGCAAAATAATTTCTCTATTAACCACATATTTCCTTTTCCCCTAAGTGGTTTAGGTAGTGATTGTATAAAGTGCTGAAGTTGCGTGTATCTCCATTTATCAAGTGGCATCCCACCCCATTTTTGTGTAATCTTGCCAAACATGCAAATCCTATTTCCTATCATCACATAATATTTCTTCTTTTTTTGCCCATTTACTAAAATATACATAATCTTTTTTGCCTGGCTTAAAATTATTTGTATCTAATAAAGAAATTAACTGTGCATTAAATTCCCAATTATAAAGTTTACTTAACCGGTTAACGACCGGCTCACATACATCTACTGTGGCGCGATATCGCGAATCCCCGTTTATAAACGGCGATTCATGCAGGCGCGGCTCTCGTGGCCGCCATGCGCTCCCTCAGTGTGGCCGGGGGTTGGGCGGACTCTATGTCCGCTGGAGTCCCGCATTCGCCTACTACTCAGGGAGAATGGGGAACCGCCGATGTAAACACGCCTGTTCCCCGTTCTGACAGGACGCATGACAGTGATCTTCTGATCCCTGTAATCTGGATCAGTTAGACCTGTCGTGCCCCTGCCAGCCCAGCCCCCATACAGTTAGAACACACACATAGAACACCGTTAACCCTTTGATTGCCCTCTACAGGCTAACCCCTTCCTTGCCAATGACATTTATACAGTAATCAGTGTTTTTTTTGTTTTGTTTTTTTTTTAGCTCTGATTGCTGTATAAATGTCATTGGTCCCAAAAAAGTGTCCGCTATGTCCACCACAATATCGCAGTCCCGATAAAAATCACAGATCGCCACCTTTACTAGTTAAAAAAACGGTAAAAACGCCATGAATCAGTTCTCATAGTTTTGTAAATGCGGCAACTTTTGCGCAAACCAATCATTGCGATTTTTTTTTTTTTTTTTTTACCAAAAATATGTAGAATACATTTTGGCCTAAACTGATGAATACATTTTTGTTTTTATATATTTTTTTTTTTTGGATATGTATTATAGCAAAAAGTAAAAAATATTGATTTTTTTTTTTTTTTTTTTTTCAAAATTGTCGCCCTTTTTTTGTTTATAGCGGTGATCAGAAGTGATGTAGAGGGGATCAAATACCACCAAATAGCTGGTGGGGAAAAAAGGACGTCAATTTTGTTTGGGTACAGTGTCGCGTGATCGCGCAATTGTCAGTTAAAGCGACGCAGTGCCGAATAGCAAAAAGTGCTCTGGTCAGGAAGAGGGTAAATCCTTCCGGGGCTGAAGTGGTTAAAGTGTCCCATATTTTTAAAGTGTTTCTTGTCAATGGATTTGTGCTCCTAGCTAATTCTCTAAATTGTTGTGGTATCCAAACCATTTTCCCTAAATCTACTTTACTTTGTGCCCTTTCAATGTCTACCCACCCTTTCCCTCCCTTGTTATGAATCCACTCCGCTATACGTGAAATGGCAATTGCCTGATAATATTTCTTAAAATCAGGGGATGCTAGTATCCCTTTCCCTTTTTCTTTCACCAGCATTGCATATGAGATCCTGGCGGTGTTTATGTGCCCAGAAATATTTTAATATTATTGATCTTAATTTCCTAAAGTATTCCTGAGGAAATGTTACTGGAATTATCTGAAACCTATATATAAGCTTTGGAAAAATATTCAGTTTTAATGTATTTATTCTCCCTAGCCAGGAGAGAGGTTTATGTCTCAGATGATTCAGTTGTTCCCTGATTTTATTAAGTATTGGGATATAATTAATCTTATATAAAGTCTCTAACAATGTAGTCAACTTAATACCGAGATAACCCATTTCCTCTCTACACCATACAAAGGGGAGTTTTGATTGAATAGCCTGCTGTTCCTTCCTAGGAATGGATATATCTAAGATCTCTGTTTTGGACGTATTAATTTTAAAATTTGATAGTGTCCCATATCGGTTCAGTTCCGTATTCTTATCCTGGGATTGGAGACAGAGCAAAACGTCATCAGCGTATGCCGCCACTTTGTACTCCAATTCTCACCCCCCTAATATCCACGTTCTTTCGGATCACAGCCAGCAAGGGTTTGAGTGCTTTTACAAACCGCATTGGCGAAAGAGGGCATCCCTGTTAAGTTCCGTTAAAGAGCTCCAGGGAGGGTGATAGTGTGCCGTTTACTCTAATTTTAGCTGTGGGATTGTGATAGAATGACGAGATCCATCTCTTCATCTTATCCACGATTTCCCAGATGTCTCAATGTTCCCATCATGAAGCCCCAGTCTACCCTGTCAAACGCCTTTTCGGCATTGATTGAGCATGAGCACGACTGGGGCCTCTCTTTTTTTATTACAAACAGCGATTTGACAATTATCCCTCCCTGTCACAAACACTGTTTGATTCTCATGAACCCAACTCGGTAATAATGGTTTTAATCTCTGCAATTATTTTAGTAAAGATCTTCATATCTATGCTTAATAGTGATATCGGTCTATAGCTTGCAGTGGATACAGGATCTTTTCCTTCCTTCAGAATAAGGGTTATATATGCCAATAATGATTCTTCTCTTAATTTCTCTCCTGCTAACTTCTTAAGATATTCACATAGTTTTTATAACTTTTTATAATAAAAAGTAGAGTACCCATCAGGTCCCGTACTCTTCCCCAGAGCCATATTTTTTTTATTGCTCTCTGCACATCTTCCTGTGTGATTGGATCTTCTAAATGCTCCAACTCCTCTTTAATCACCGTTGGAAGATCCAGTCCCCTTAGTTACTCTTGGATTGCCTGGTTCTTAATCTCCTCCCCCCACTTCTATCTTCTTTTTGTCTTACATTTTAAAGTTTACTGTAATATAGATGGAATACTTTAGCTATTTTGGGAGATAAGTGCACTATTTTCCCCTCTTCTTTTTTTAATCTTGGGGATAAAGGACACATTCTTTTTTTCCTTTACCACCCTAGCCAACCATTTCCCTGGTTTATTACCCCATTGGTACTTCTCTTTTATAACTAAATGAAAAGCGTGTTTTCTATCCAATTCTAGTAACTCCGCTGATTCCCCTTTTTTATCAGTAGAATCTGCTTTTCTGGGATGCCTTTTGGTCTAGACTGTTGTTCTAACTCCTGTATTTCCTTAAACAGGGTACTCATCTTGTCCTTTTTTTACCTCCTTCTTTTTTTTTTTGTTCCTATCCCTATCAATATCCCCCTTATGTAAGCTTTGTGTGTTTCCCATAGAAGAGATTGTGAGGTCTCTTTTTTTTATTACTTTAGGGTCTTGGATGAGAGAATCATTTAACTTCCAAGTCATTGGATCATTACTGGGGCGTGGTCGGAGATAGTGATGTTTTTAATCTTTGCATTCTTAAGTAGGGGAAACATATGATGTTCAATTAGCGCATGATCTATCCTCGATAGAACCCATGAACAGATGAATAGTATGTATAGTCCCGAACCATCGGGTGTTTTATTCTCCAAATATTTACCAACTGATGCTGACGCAATAAGCTTTTTATTTCATTGTATCTTCAGGTTGGAAAGCGCATCGAGCTTCCTGTAGTATCTATCCATGGGTCTATACACATGTTAAGATCTCCTGCTACTATAAGACTCCCCTCTTTGAATGCCATCAGTTTTTTCAGTATTTTCCTAAGAAATGTATCTGGATCTTTATTCAGGGAATAATTATTTGCAAAAGTACAGTCCATGTTCAGTAATCTTCCTTTTATAAACAAGAACTTCTCCTCAGGATCTACCAATTGCTCCTTCACTGTAAATACCATATCTTTGCTGAATCCAATTCCCACTCCCCGTGCACGGCTCAAGGTTGAATCCCCATAAAACCAAGTGAGGACCAGATGTGAGGATAGTCTGTCGTGAGGCATGTGTAATATGTGTCTCCTGGAGACAAACCACGTCTGCCTGTTTAAATTCGTAAAAGTTTTCTAGTGCCTGATCATCATGAGATATTCTTGACTTAAAAATCTTACACGTTATCAACCCCAGTGTGTCTTTTCACCATTTTAATATATTTTTTTAATAACTTAAACATGATGTTCGATAATTAGATTAGGGATAGGTTTCAGGGCATAAAATAAACTGGCTTAACCAGTGTAAAGAGCAGATGTGCAGACTGCAGCAACTCCTAGCAAACCGCATTATTTCTTCCAGAAATGACAGCCCATGCTATTTTACTGTTATATTATACTGCACTTTAGACCACTTTCACACTTGTGCGAGTTGTCCTGCGATTTGGGACTGCAAAGTCTCATAACAAGTCGTTCCCCATTATTTCCAATGAGTACCATTCATATCTGTACGACTTTCAAGTCGTGCCAACTTCAAAGTAGTCCCTGCATTACTTTGGTCCAACTTTGATGCAACTTGAGGTCCATAGACTTCAATGTGAGACCCTCAAAGTCTCATTCAAATCGCACCTGAATAATATAGATGCAATCTCTGTACTACTTCTGTACGACTTTGTAATATGTTTTCATTGAGCCAATGTTGCAACAAAGTCAGGCTAAAGTTGTACTGATCCCAAATCACGGTAGAATCTAGGTAAAACCGCTGCAAAAAATTGCGATAAAATCGGGTTGCACAAGTGTGAAAGGGGCCTTAAAGTGCAAGTTCGCCTTAAAGAAGCAGGGCTAAAGGTTGTAATCCTTGCACTCACTGGGCAAACCAATAGTAAAGAGAAAAGAAAAACTACAAAATTGTTAGATGGGGGTGTGTGCTTTTTTTCTTCCCATGTATTCTAATATTGCCCAGACATGAATATTTATGGAAGAGAGTAGAGGACAAACACCCAAACATCACTGGCCTTTTCTCATGAGAATAAGCATTTGGCTGGAAAAAAAAAACAATTTTACCTTTTATCCGCCCATTTCATGAGTATGATCGCAGGCGATGTGCTATGGGAGGTGATATTTTATCTGGTGAATTTGGGCTTCTCCAGATTTTAATGGCTTTTACACAATGGGGTTAATGATTTACTAAAACTGGAGAGTGCAAAATTTGGTGCAGCTATGCATAGAAACCAGCTTCCAAGTTTTTTGTCAAAGCTAAAGTTAGAAGCTGATTGGCTACCATGCACAGCTGCACCACATTTTGAACGCTCCTATTTTAGTAAATCCCTCCTGTGATCTGATTGAGTAAATAACATCTACTGTCTATTGGAAACTGCAGGTACCAGCTGTTATCTTTTCTTTAAAGAGATTGTAAAGGCTCTTTTTTTTTTTTTTTAATAACAAACCTGTTATACTTGCCTGCTCTGTGCAGTTGGTTTTGCACAGAGCAGCCCGGATCCTCCTCTAATAGGATGCCTCTTTGCTGCTCCTGGCCCTTCCCTCCTGTAGAATGCCCCCACAGCAAGCAGCTTGCTGTGGAGGCACCCGAGCCGAGCTGCAGTTCCGTGTGTCCATTTGGACACAGCTGCTGTTCGGTCCCAACTCCTCTCTCCCCTGATTGGCTAACTGACCTTGATTGACTGACTGCGACGAGAGCCAATGAACGCTGCTGCTTTGTCTCACCCAATCAAGAGGGAGAGGACCCAGACTGACAAGGAATTTGTGGACATCGCTGGACAGAGATGGGGCTCAGGTAAGTATTCAGGGGTGCTGGGGTTGCTGCTACACACAGAAGGCTTTTTATCTTAATGCATTTTTGGCATGATTTATGCGCATTCCCAAAACACAAAGGGATGAATAAGACCTAATACATATTTTGTTTATTTGTCTGGTCCCTTAATAAAAGTGTTAAATAATATGTACACTTCTCATCCTTTTTGTCTCTCTATTATTACAGCTAAAAAGCTTCCCAAAACAGAACCACAGACAAGCGGTGGCAACACGGCTAGAGGAAGAGGTGTAGACCTTACTGAAACTGCACAGCCTAGCAAAAGTCAATGCTGTAGTAACTAAGCCTTCATGTACTTTTAAACTGTATTGATATTCTCTTGCTTCCTAATTGTTAAAATAACAATTGAGTGTTTAACCCTTTTTCAGCCTCAGTGCCGACCCTCCAGCGCAGTGTGCTGCAAGTCCCCTTGGTATTAATGACATTAACATGGCCCAGTGAGTCTTTAAACTTAGAGACTTGCAGTGTGGTCTCACTCCTAATACTGAGTTCTTTAATTGCTGAATCTGGTTTTTAACATGCATGCATTAATTTCTAAGAGCAGTTAAACCGTTTTGTGTAGTAAATACACTCTTAATATTGAAATTTAATTTAAAGGCAAAAAAAAAATGAAATACTGTTGCCCAATGTAAGACCTTGGAAATAACTAAAATAGCTTCTATCCGTGATGAATTGCAGATCCGTCTGCTTAGTAAAATGGTAATTATTAACCCACAATGAAACCTTTTAATCATTTTGTTCTAAGTAAATGATTTTTAATAAAAGGTAAAGGTATAAAATGGTTTCTTCTTCACAGTATTCAATGAATTTCACTTTCTCTATAGGTAAAGTGTACATTCCGCTTCTTATATATAACAATCAGCCACTAATTGTTCTGCTTCTTACATAGGAAAATAGCAAACATATACTGTTTGCTTCCACCATTGTTTTTCATTAGATCTTTGGGGGATAGACTTGTTTTATTTTAAAAGCAAATCCTTAAAATCATGTTTGGATCCTGTGAGCTTTATTATTCAAAGTGATTCGAGATGTAATTTTTTTTTTCTTCATGGAACACAGAACACTCTAGTATCCGTTAATTCTGCTTTTATGGGGTTTATTTTTGTCTTTGCCCAGTACAAATACAATGTTCTAACGATTATGTGTACTCCATTTAGTTCTCTTAAAATTGGATGGTAAAATTGTATTGTAAATAGGGTACTGGATTGTAGTCTTCATTTATGTTTAATATGTTCTGTTACTTGTAAGATTTGGTTAAAATTGTACAGTTACTAAAATGATGAAATAAAAAAGCTAATGTTTTTTCCTCTACCTGGATCTCTTTTTCTGTGATAATTTTTTTTTTTTTTTTCTTTCTAAAGCTTATTGTAAACCGATTTAGCTTGTACCTGTTAAAAAGTAAGCCAATTAGCAAAGGTACAAAATTAAATGGCAGTTATGCATAGCAGGGATAAATTGGCCTTCATGTACAACATACTACTACTACACGGGAGGCTATCATATGCCAGCCTCCCAGAACTAGCCTGCTGCGCTGTAGCCTTCATTCGGCTATAGTGCGGTCGGCAAGTGGTTAAAGCGCTTCTAAAATATTTTTTCCATGGTATGGTTCTTTTAATTATTTTACGTATATCACATTTTTTTTAGTCGTGGGTGTGATAATTAAATTGAAATTGAATAATTGTCAAAGTATCACTGAAAAATGGCCTGATAGTGAAGAGGTATTACAAGCTGATACTTCGTGGTTAAAGCCTAACTGTTTCTAGTGTGTTCTCTTTAGAAAGCTCACAATGCTTTTTAATTCATGTGCTATTGGAAATATTTAATGTGTATTAAACAAATATAAAACCTTAATTGAAAGAAACTCTATCACTCTGCCCATTGAAGACTAAGGCTCACCCCAGCCCACTATGTCTAGATTGGGTGAAAGTTGAGACAGGGTTGATGACCTAATGATCCTCATGTGACAGAGTGTAGGCCTGGCCAATGGCCGCTAGGCACAAACACTACATCATGGGAGGCAGTCACATGCTACTTCTATGGCCTAAAGCTGGACATGGATTGTTAGAAAATCAAACGAAAAATCGGTTGAAAATAGAAACGAACGTTTAATAGTGCATTCAATTCACCCATCTACATATTTTCATCCGTTTTCAGCATTAATGTATTATTTTTGTGTTCAATCCCCGATAATCTTTTAACAGGCTCATGAACATTAATGCTTTTAACTACGTGACCTCCAGAAGATCCTCCCCCCCCCTTTCACCTTCATGTCCAGGCCAATTTTTGCAAAACGGCACTGCGTTACTTTAACTGACAATTGCATGGTCATGCAATGCTGTACCCAAATAAAATTTGTCATTTTTTTTCCCACTGAGAGAGCTTTCTGTTGGAGGTATTTGATCACCACTGCATTTTTTTTTATTTTTTTGCGCTATAAACAAAAACAATCATTTTGGGGGGAAAAAACATTTTTTACATTCTGCTATAAAATATATCCAATAAAAAAAAAAATCTGATTTCTTCATACATTAGGCCAATATGTATTCTGCTACCTGTTTTTGGTAAAAAAAAAATCCCAATAAGCGTATATTGATTGGTTTACAT
>BLSH010311756.1:1477510-1495745 GCA_018402905.1 Glandirana rugosa
AACATCTGCGTTATTGTAAGTACATTTGGCCCCCCTTCATGTCCAGGCCAATTTTTGCAAGACGGCACTGCGTTACTTTAACTGACAATTGCATGGTCATGCAATGCTGTACCCAAATAACATTTGTCAATTTTTTTCCCACTGAGAGAGCTTTCTGTTGGAGGTATTTGATCACCACTGCATTTTTTTATTTTTTTGCACTATAAACAAAAACAATAATTTTGGGGGGAAAAAACATTTTTTACATTCTGCTATAAAATATATCCAATAAAAAAAATAAAAAATCTGATTTCTTCATACATTAGGCCAATATGTATTCTGCTACCTGTTTTTGGTAAAAAAAAATCCCAATAAGCGTATATTGATTGGTTTACATGAATGTTATTGCGTCTACAAACTGTGGTGTGTATATATACTGTAATTTTTATTTAATTTTTTATACTAGTAATGGTGGTGATTAGTGACTTATAGCGGGACTGCAATATTGTGGCAGACAATTGAACACTAACTGACATTTTGCGGGAACCAGTGACTCTAATACAGTGATCTGTGCAAAAAATATGCACGGTCATTGTACTAATGATACTGGCTGGGAAGGGATTAAATATCTAGGGTGATCAAAGAGTTAACTGTATGCCTAGCCAGTGTTTGTTTACTCTGTGTACTGCTTTTTCTAGGAGAAGAGATGGATTTTAGTTCCTATTTTGCAGGGACACAGAATCCATCCCTCCCTCACTGTCAGAACGGAACTCTGCTTTGTTTACACAGGCAGAACTCTGCCCGATGATCAGAGGGTGCCGGCGGGCATTGAGTGCTAGGCACGCGCAGATTGGCTTCTGCTGTGGTTATTTATAGCAGTAGGGACCCGCTGGTGGCACACACACACGCCCCCTGCAAGTTGAAGTGATCATGTGTGTATATATATATATACATGTGAACTGGCACACAGCTGCTGCCCTGTAGCAGTTAAACTGCTATAGGGCGGCCAGCAAGTGGTTAATGTTTTTTTCCCATCAATTTTACTACCCGCACTTTGAAAATCGTTTGTTTGAAAACCCTTTTCCAGTTTCCAGCGTGACCGTTTTTTTTTTTTTTTGTTCCCATGAAGAATTTGATATCACCAATTGAATTGAGCACAGTAACCATTAGAAAATAGAATGATTGATTGTTTTGCTCAAATGTATGTTTGATATTCTACCCATCTATGGTGAGTCTAAAGCATGGGGTATTTTACAGCTGTAAATGGACAAATTAAGTGTCTTTTTTAAAAACTTAATTTAAATAATGACCTAAACCATTAGTTTCACTTCATATGGGTTACGGTTGATCCATGAATTGTTAAATGCCGCAGGAGTATTGCTTGTGACACAAAAAGTTGTCTCAATGCAGATTCGTTACCTTTCAGTGTTCTACATTTCCTTGCAATAGCTGCACTTCTCTATTTCATCCAACTGAAGGAGGATTTTACAAGGGGAGATATTGAAGAATATGTTTGTTTCCTTGTAAAGACGTATGATCCACTTCCTCTAAAATACATCTGAAAATAGAGCTTTGAGGCCAATTAGTAATTTTGACAAAGAATTAAAGTATGAGAACAAATGATTGCTATAAATCTCCATCTGATCATACTTCACACTTTACTGCCAGTAACTAGAATGATTAAGAATTTATAAAAATGATTGTACCTTATCAATCACACTGGCGCTGTCAATTAGCAGATGTGGGTGGTACTCCACCAGCTAGATCCTCAATCAATCACCACGGCAGCACAGCATTGTAAAGAATATCCTCTTTGATTACTTAGCTGTCTGTTTTGGGAAGCATTTTTCTTTAAAGTGTTTGTTAACCTAAAACTGTAAATCACTGCCAGCCCCTCTATTAGAGTTAGGTATACCACACTGTATAAGTCTTTTATTAAACCGAGGCATGTAAATACCTTTTTAGAGCTACCTTCAGGCCGGTTATGTGACTCGCGGCCGGTCTCCTACTCTGATTCAGGGCTTCTGCAGGAGAGGCCCAGATCTCCCTCTGATGTCATCCGTGGAGGTCACGTGGCTGCTCAGCCCCTCCCGCAGAAGCCCTGTATCAGAGGTATAGAGCCGCCGAAAGTCATGTGACCGGCCTGAAGATCGCTCTAAAAAGGTATTTACATGCCTCGTTTTAGTAAAAGACTTATACAGTGTGGTATGCTTATCTCTAATAGAGGGGCTGGCAGTGTCCATTTGTAATACTTTATACTAATAGTGGCGGGGGGGGGGGCAGAGGCAGACACGGAGCTGACAGGCAGGGAGGGAGGGGCTGAGGGAGACAGAGGAGAGCTGCTGATGATCGAGGGATGTATGCTGACCACTGTAGTCGGGGCTCAGCAGCCCTGATTATCGTGGTCAGCACAGAGAGGGGGACACAGGAAGTGGCAAGATCAGCCAGGTTTTTTACAATCTAGAGAGGGGCAGGTTACACAGCACAAGCACTTTTTTTTTTCTTTTTTAGGTTAACAAACCCTTTATTGCGTAAGACCAAGTGTGAGTGCTGCAGTAAAGGGGATTACAGGAGCCTGATATCAGGACGTGCGTGCGTGTGTGTGTGTGTGTGTGTGTGTATAATCCCATTCCAGAACCATAATTGTGAAGTTACTCCCCTGTCACCCATTATGTGGCTAAAACAGCCTCCACTCTACTTGGAAGGCTTTAAGCAAGATTTCAGGGTGTATGTGGGAAACTATTCCTCTTCAGCCCACTATTCACTGATGAGGTCAGGTACCGATGAATGCAGAGACATCGCTTACAGTCATTATTCAAAAGATGTTGTTAGGGATTGGGTCAGGGCTCCATGCAAGCCACCCAAATTCTTTCACAGGCTCATCAGACCTGTTTTTTATAGAGTTGGTTTTTTGCACAGAAGCTGTGATGGTGGATAGTAAAAGGTTACATTCAAACTATTGCCACAACGTTGGAATTGCATCATTGTCTAAAATATTTTTTCTGTGCCATCAGTAGTAGCATTCAGTGAAAAAAACTGAACTCATTTGGAGGGGTGTCCACATACTTTTGGCAATATAGGCAGGTGTGACAGCCAGGGGTCCACAAACCTTTGGCACTATGGTATACTAAGTTTACTATGTAAACATATGCATATTATTTTTTTTTTTTTAAATGAATGCATAAAAGCATTCACTGGTGTGTTTTCCTCGGTGCAGTTGTCTTTAATAGCATTGTACACATATACATTTAACCATAAAGCCAGGGTTAATGAGGGAACTTCACATAAGGTTGTTCCTTTCTGGTAGCCATGATACGTTCCAAGGGCAATGTGTGTCACTTGATATTCCCTGCCTTCAAGATGAGCATGTCAGGTAGAAGGTTAGAACATAAGGCAAGGCCATACATTGTTCACCAGTGGGCTGAGCGAAAAAAAAGAACCAACTCACATATCCACACATTTGATATAGATGGGGGAATCCTTCCCGATGAGCTACTGTATTCTGCCGGCGGGGATCTTTCCCAGCCGGCAGATTGCAATGATTAGTGTTGTCAGCTATAGCTGGCAGCACTGACTGATCGTTGGGGAAAAACCAGACAGGCTGGCTGTATGTAAGTCTATTGATAGATCGACTTGTGTACAGCCAGGAAGCCCACACATGGATCAAAATTTGGCTGGTCCCTGCTTACACAAACCTGTTTGCTCCATCTGCTGGAATGTGAATATTTGTTCTTCACTCAGGGGTGTCAAACTGGTGGCCCTCCAGCTGTTGCAGAACTACAAGTTCCACGATGCATCTGCCTGTGGCAATCATGCTTGTAACTGTCAGCCTTGCAATATTTCGTGAAACTTTTAGTTCTGCAACAGCTGGGGGGCTGCCAGTTTAACACCTGTGCTAGATCTTCTCATAGCATTTTGGAACAATGATCTGCCCAAGTTTCACTCTTGGGAAACATCTCTGGTTAGGAAGTAAAGCTTAGGTATTGTAGAAACCCTTGCTAATCAGGAAGCCAAGGTCAGTTGCCATATTTTGGCAGTTAAGATTAAACAGTAAATTCCTAGCTGAAAATGTTTTGTGTTGTACACCTTTTGCATTTAAATGAGAATCTGTGGTGTTTTTTTTATATATGCAGTAAGTTCAGTAGTATAAAAAAATCTAATTTGAATTTTTTTTTTTAACCACTTCAGCACTTATCAACCTTTTGGAGACCAGGGCAAATTATACATTTTAAACCTATGGGCATATTCTAATTAAAAAGCCCAGTGTACTTTACAAACCAAATCTTAGAAACACTGTATTGCAAGTGGAACTATACTCACCTCCACTCTAGCGATGTGGTGTCCTGGAGCTCCTTGACAAGCCACTGACCTCTTCAGACTTTTCCAAATTCACGATCTTTAGACGTTTCCATTGGCCAGGCCGAGATGGTGTGTTCATTTGCAGCAGATGCCAAAACTGTACAATGAGCTATGCGGGTGCAGCTTAGGTTTAGTGTAGACAGGAATATGGCTTTAATGCAGTAGAGATCTAGTATGTCTTTATTCTGCAATAAAAACGTGCCTGTTTGCATTTTTCTGTTACTCAAGTTCCACTTGAATATTTATTGGAAAATAAAGTTTGTATACAAAATTTTACAAATCCTATAAAAACACCTTATAAACTTGATCAACCTCATATAAAACAACTCTTCTAATGCAATGCTGAGCACACAAATATAGAATATACTGTGCCACGGACTGCTTTATATATCACATTAGCTACGTTTTGATGTGTCTACTTCAGTGTTAATTTTGACTCCAAATTTTGATTTAGTTGAAGGGCAGCCGGTGACATTTCCCCTATATAGCCCCATATAATTATATAATGGACTGTCTCGCTGCCAAATGATTACAGATTAAAAGTAAAACTTACATTTTTATTAATACAAAGTTTATAAAAGATAGGCTTCCAGATACAAATTTAAAAGCATCGGTCTCATTTATGGACTAAGTATTGTGAAGCAAACACATATTACACTGATGCTTGGTACCCTCCAAGATTGAAGGTGCAGGGATGGTTAATCCTCTGGAAAAAAAGTCCACTCCATGTTTTGCGGATACCACTGCTTTTTCAGGAGGAATGATATTAAATAATGTCTGCAACAAGAACATAATAACAAACAAGGATACAAAATTATAATCAACGATACAACCAGCGAAGATGTGTCGCTTACCAGTGAAGACAAAGGCAACTGAGGCAGCAGCGCCATCAAAGCTTCCCCACGGGGGAGCAAATGGCAAGTATATATGAACTGGTACAGTAATAAAAAATTATAAATAGAAAAAAGGGATAAGAAATGGTATAAACAATTGTACCCCATTACATATGAGATAGAGTTAATAAAAAGAGAATAAGAAACCAGGCTAAAGGAAGGAACAGGGGGGGTTAAAGGTTTTCTCCCTCCTTTTTTCTTCCCTTTTTCCTTTTCCCCTTTCCATTCATTCACTTGAATGGGCCACATTTGGTGGGAGTACTGCTCTCAAACATGGCATGAAGTATATATTTTGCCATGGCATGTGTACAACCCAAGTAGCGGTATTTAATCTTTTACGTGGATGGTTGAGGAGCAGTAATACCGCAGGGCAACTTCTTGTTTTTACTGCCGCCTCCCCAGCTGCCAATGTGAACGAGGCCTAAAGGTGCAATCTTCAGGGCTGACAGCTTTATCCTTATTTCATTATCAACAAAGGGAATGTACTGGAACAATAGGAGATGTTTTTCAAATGTCTTTGGTAAATATGAAATATTGCATATGTACAGTATTTATACATAGGTATATCTATCTGACAGGAATGTTGCTGCTTCTCATACAGCAGCAGCTCTGCTCACCCCTCCCCGACACTGTCTATTCACAAAAGGCTTTGTATTTTGTGAATGGGTACACATAATGCAAAGCACACTGATTGCACAGGAGGAGGGGAGGCCAGAGTGGCTGCATACGACGTTGCAGGATCTGCGGCCAGAAGGAGCACCAGAAGTATAGCAATAGCTGTGCTCCTGGTGCTCAGTAAAAATGTAAATTAGAGAGATAAGACCAAGAGGTGGCATGCACCGTGATGGGCTTTGCCAATGGTAATCTGGCACATTTTTAAAAGTTTGGGATGGGATTCCATTCAGGTAGCAGGTCTGGAGGAAATTTTAATTGTTTTTGAACATAGTTAGTTAGTCAGGTTGAAAAAAAACACAAGTCTATTAAGTTCAACCGATAAAAAAAAAATATATATATATATATATATATATATTCCCATATACACAATCCTTCAAAGCATGATCCAATTTGCTATAGCGAGGAAGCAATTCCTTCCTGATCCCCCAAGAGGCAATCAGATATTTCCTGGATCAACTTTACCTATAAATGTTAGTACCCAGTTATATTATTTACATTAAGGAAAGAATCCGGGCCTTTTTTAAAGCAATCTACTGACCTGGCCAGAACCACCTCTGGAGTTTGTCTATTCCACAATTTCACAGCTCTTACTGTGAAGAAACCTTTTTTGTATTTGGAGATTAAATCTTTTTTCCTCTAGTAGTAAAGAGTGCCCCCTTGTCTTCTGTGATGACCTTACAGTGAATAACTCAACACCAAGTTCTCTATATGGACCGCTTATGTATTTGTACATGTTGATCATATCCCCCTTAATCTCTTCTCAAGAGAGAATAAATTCAGTTCCTCTAATCTTTCCTCATAGCTGAGCTCCTCCATGCCTCTCATTAGTTTGGTTGCCCTTCTCTGCACTTTCTCCAGTTCCCTAATTTCCTTTTTGAGAACTGGTGCCCAAAACTGAACTGCATATTCCAGATGAGGTCTCACTAATGATTTGTAAAGGGGTAAAATAATGTCTCTCTCTCTGGTGTCCATACCTCTCTTAATACAAGAAAGGATTTTACTTGATTTGGAAACCGCAGCTTGGCATTGCATGCTATTATTAAGCTTATGATCTACCAAAACCCCCAGATCCTTCTCCACTATGGATTCCCCCTAGTAATCATTTGGCTCATTGATGCTAAGAAAAAAATGTAATAATTAACATTTTTTTCTATGAATATTCTTGCTGTGGTTGGCCAGCTTAACACTGACAACGGTGGTGATGGTGGAGCACCGCTGACTGTCTCTGGGCAATCTACAGTATAGGCATAGTTATTTGTTTTCCCATACTCATATGAATGTAAGGAATGGCTTTTAATATAAGCCAGCTTTTTAGATTTTATATGCACATGCAAGAGGCCTTTTTAATGCTAATACAGTTGGGTCACTGAGAATAATTGTGGATAACTATTATGAAAAAAAACATTATTTCTTCTTTTCCCCCCTCTATAAATGAAAGTATTTCAGTGCACATAATGTGCATGTGAATTATGTTCTTCTGGTTAAATTAATAAATAATTTTAGGCCTTGCTCTAGGGATTATTGGACGCGAGAATTCTTTTATTTTGTCACATTTGAAGAAAGCGTTATCACATTAAGTGAGCCGTATGGTAACAGGCTGTTTGAAAACCAAAGGCTAAATGCTGAATGCTTAGTCCACATTTTCATTTAGGAGCCAATTTCCTTTATCTGTAGGTCATGTAATTGTAATTGCTAAGAGAAAACCAGGCCCTTACAAGTCCCCAATGTGTTTGGCCTTTCTGGAGCACCTATTTAAATAACTGACACTATCCATACTTCTATTCTTATTTTCATTTTATATCTCTATTGCTTTTACGCTCGCAAGCTGTAACAGCATTTCTGCTTCCACCCACTCTCTTGACACCTGTAATTAATTGCCTTATTTGCCATTCTGTGATAACACATTATAATATAGGTAATATTCTAGAGTGTTATCACAGTGTAGCACTAAATAATAAGATAGAAGTGACTGATGAGTACAGGGAATCCGGATACTAAAAATTCCCGGAAGGCTACAAGTCTGAACCTGAGCAAGCATTTATGCAGCTCGTGTGGTTATAAATGCAAGTTTCTATGCAAGACTCAGTATAAGATTGCAGCATTACTTGTGATTTCATAATAATCATTTTCAAAGGATATTGGCATTAAAAACAGAGATTACTATGCGTGTCTTTTAAAGTATGGAAGAACACAGGACAGTTCAATCCAGTAGTAAAGCAGTAAACTGTATTTGTGAAATACAACTGCTTTTATTACATAGAGCAATTAGACATTGAAAACGAAAACATTTGGTACCTTATTTTTTCTCTTTATTTGGCAATCACATGACTGTACAGCCTCCCGCGCATCCTTCTTCCTCACAGCAGAGCATGCATCTCTAAAGAAAATGGGCAGGCAGAGTATTTGGTTGCACACAGCAGGGAAGTTCATTCTCCTTTTGTGTGTCTTGTGCTCTTACAGGCTGAAGATGCAAAAGACTGCACAGGGGGAGTATGGTGGCCATATTGACTACAGGAGATACAGGCACGCTGTGGTTGAGCACAGAATCCTGCATCTCCAAGAAGGGAGTTCCAATACGCAAACTGACCACGTCAGATACCGAAAGCAGAATCACCAGGCATTGACCGCAATCAAAGACAAGAAAACAGAAGATGGTTTATTTAATAATATCCACAGGGGAAAAACAGATGCATACATAAAAATGACATTTTGAAGTAACATACACTGTATAATATATCGGTAACATCTGGCTATCCTTCATCTTCACAGCAAACTTTCTGTTTCTATGGCCACATAATCTTGCAGGATATTTTTGGTGCATTTGTACCTTTCTTAAAGTGGTTTCAAACCTCAGATGTGATATACGTACAAAGCATATCCCTCTATAGTGTGTACTTGTCTCAATCCAGAGTGTAATTTCTGTCCACCGCCTTGTTCCTCTGCTATAAGCATGAGACACTTCTTTTTTTTTTTAACAAGAAAAGCATGAGTCACTTCTGATTTTTTCCTGACACCACAAAAAAAGGCGATAGAGGAGGGAGCTCCAATCAGCTCTCAGAGCTCTCCTCACTGATGTAACTTCAGCTCTCCACCCCCTGCTTTTCAGAGCTGAGAGATCCTGTGTAAATTCTGGACTTGGATGTAGGGGAAAGATGGCTGTAGATAAACAGGCACAACTTATGTAGAAGGATTTGTTTCATCTCTGTGTATCATCTGAGGCCAGCCGATTCACAGGGTATATGTGAGGGTTTACAACCACTTTTTTTTTTTTTGTAAAGTTATATTTATTGAAAAACTTTTTCAGATAATTACAAAACAAAGCCTATTGGGCATACCCAGGCTTCAGAGAACAAACAAACAAACAAAAAACAAAAAGAGAAAGAAAAAAAAATATACCCAGAACTTTAAAGTGCTCGCTGCCGCCCAATACCCAGACCCAGTGATTGCCACCCACAAAGAGGAGGCAGTCAGGAGTATCTTAAGGACCATGCCATAAAACCATTTTATGGAAGCCCACAGGAGACACACTCACGAGGAATGACCACTGACTCAACAGGTAATCTTAGACATAAACACCCAGCCCCTCACATTGAGGCATTAGTAGAATCTGATTCTAACCATATGTGCCACACTTTATCAAATTTTGTTGGACATCCCCTAGCGGCATATGTGGCTTTATAAAGGGGAATTACTGAGTTTATCAAGGCTTTCCAAGAATCAAGTGTGGGGGCCAGCGCCTGTTTCCACCGCAGGAGAATGGCCTTTCTGGCATAGAAAAGGAGTAAACCCAGAAGAGTCCTGACCGCTCGGCGGTGGGCCAAATCCCCAACCAATCCCAGCAGACAGACCTCAATCTTAGCGGGAATATGAATAGTGGTGAGTGTTTCAATAAAAGCCAAAACTACACTCCAAAAGTTTGTAATTACAGAACATGTCCAAAACATATGGATAGAGTCGGCTCCAGCAATCCCACATTTCCAGCATGCCATATTAGAGTTTGGATAGATTTTAGAGAGCTTATGTGGAGTCATATAAACTCTGTGTAATATTTTGAATTGAATTAAGCGATCCCTAGCCGAAATCAAATATGTAAATGGGTAATCCCACATGTCTTCCCAGTCCTCCGCCTCCAACTCCGAGCACACCTCCTTCCATTTGTTAAACAAGCCCTCCATTCCAAAGTGAACCGAGGGCTGGAGGGCCTTGTAGAGGGAGGAGGTAGGTTTTACCAAAGAAGTCTCCCTAAGGGAGGATTCCAAAGATGATCGGAGTAGAGTCGGAGGACCAGAGCTAAACTGCGCGTTGAAGGCATGGCGGATTTGCAAAAATTTAAAGAAATGCTGATTAAGGAGCCCAAAACGTTCTTTAAAAGAATCGAAGGAGGGGAAATGACCATCCACCAACAAATGCCCCAAGTTTTTCACCCCCCTCGCTGCCCAAAAGCCCGGATCAGGGACCGTCGAGAACTGAGGGAGTTGGGGGTTAAACCAAATAGGGACATTAGGAGACCACGTCAGGGAGTCGGCACGCTTACAGACCAGAAGCTGCCAGGCTTTGATTACCATTTTAATTGATGTCGTAAATGGGAATTGTGCCCTGACTCCCCTATATAGGCTATTTCTCAAAGATTCGTAGGACCCCAGTAGAGCCGCCTCCAGGACTACAGCAGCGTTGGCATCATCAGAGACCGCCCAATTGTGGGCATGGGTAAGTAGGGCCGCGAAGTAATATTTTTGGAGATCAGGGTACACCAGGCCGCCCTCCAACCAAGGACGTTTTAGGATGGCTTTATTTATTCTGGGAGGCTTAGCCCTCCACAGAAAAGGCATAGTAATTGAGTCAAATTGACGGAAGAAGGACTTGGGGATCCATACTGGGGCATGTCTTAGGGCATATAAAAACAATGGGAGTATTTTCATTTTGATTAGATTAATTCTCCGTATGAGGGAGAGGGGAAGATTATCCCAGGCACTAAGCTTTTGTTTAAGTCTGGTGAGCAAGGGTTGAAGATTAAGCGATATAAAGTCCGAGACTCTTGGGGAGACAGTAATGCCCAGGTAGCGAATAGCGGAAACCCACTGAAGGGGCACCGAGGGTACCATCTGCCCCTGAGTCTGGTGGTCCATGGGCATAATTTGAGACTTACTCCAATTTATTTTCAAGCCAGACTGTACCGAAAACTGGTGGATAATTGCCAACGCTGCCGTCAAGGAGGGCCCGGAGTTATCGAGAAATAGTATAAGATCATCAGCATATAGAGCCAGCTTTTCAGTGATTGATCCCACTCTAATACCTTCTACTGCCTCCGATCCCCGCAGAGCCACAGCCAGGGGCTCCATGGCTAATGCAAATAGGAATGGGGAAAGTGGGCATCCCTGTCTGGTGCCCCTCTCCACCGCAAAGGGAGCAGAGAGCTGACCTCCTAGTTTAATTTGGGCCTTTGGATATTTATATAAAATAGCCACCCACTTGCGAAAAACCGGACCAAAACCAAAAGCTGCTAGAACTGCCTGCATATATTCCCACGTCACCGTATCAAACGCCTTCTCTATATCAAAGGCTACCAGCACCCGGGACTGGGAGGAGGAGGAGGAAGAGACCTGGAGGTGAGTAAAAACCCTTCTTAAATTAATATCTGTGGATTTACCAGGCATAAATCCAGTTTGATCTATGTTTATAATACCGGCCAGCACTCCTACCAGTCTGTTAGCCAGGACCTTAGCTAAGATTTTAAGGTCGCAGTTAAGCAGAGAAATAGGTCGGTAGGAGGTGCAGTATCTAGGGTCCTTGCCCGGTTTAGGGAGCAAAACGATATGGGCATTATACATAGAGGGGGGCAGGGACTCCGAGTCAAGGCACTGAGAGTATAATTTTTGCAATTTGGGAGCTAACGTAGCCGCGTATTGCCGAGAGGGTTTACAACCACTTTAAAGTGAATTTATGTCAAGGCTAATGATTACATAGAGCTCTGGAGAAAAGAAAACTTAAAAGTGAAATCAAACATGAAAAAACTGCTCTGCGTTGATTAAAACAAAAATCCTCATTCTAGTATTGCAGGGCTTAAAATCTCTGCAGGGGTTAAATGCTCATTTAGTTCTGGGGTACCAGAAAAAGCACTTTCTTTTTTGTACAACCAGGGACACAAAGCATTTAGGGTTATGCTGACACCTTCAGGTGATTGGACACTGGCAAAAAAGGAAAGACAAGAATTCCCCTCCCAGGTATAACCCCCTCTGGGTTAGGCCAGGTTCCAATTTTGTTGATAGTGTCTTAGGTGATGGTCATGCCTGTGCAGCGCTCTACATGAAAATAGCCAGCTTCTCAACGATTTCAGAGATTAGGAGACTGGCATTATTGGGATCCATGTCCTATGGCTTTTTTTATAGGCTCAGAGGAATGGTACCTAAACACTGCACTGGACACGTGGAGACCACTTGTAATGTTGCTGATCTACACTGGACCATCTGTAATGGAACCTTGTGCAATGATATATTGACTTGGGACCATAAAGGTGCTATCCAGGTCCAGGGCAGTGGTCCCCTGTGTGGGGGGCCAGGTCCCTGAAACCCCTTGTGGCTTAAGATTGGGCACTTCACATGGAGTTTTGCAGCGAGAATGGTCAGTGTCCTGGACTAACCCTATGCTGGTATCCGTGCCCTATCTAGTGGTCCCACACCTAGTGATATTCATCTGTGGGACTAGAGCTAATAGCATGGCCCTTTAAATTTCAGGAGTTACTTAGGGACCCCTCAGAAAATTCCTTATACTGGTGGGGTTAGTTAGTGTTGTCTTCCTTCCCCCACTCTGCTCAGATATCTCCTCTATACAAGGGTTTATGTTGGGAAACCCCAGATGTGGATCTTCTGGCATTTAGGTTCAAAGCAAAGCAGGACAGGTATGTATCCAGGACCCAGGATCCTCGGGCACATGCGTTGTATGCTCTAGTGACAACAAGAAATCAGTTCTCCCTAATACACTGAGCAAAATTATAAATGCAACACTTTTGTCTTTGGCCCTATTTATCATAAGCTGAACTCAAAGATCTAGGACTTTTTCTATGTACACAAAAGGCCTATTTCTCTCAAATATTGTTCACATATCTGTCTAAATCTGTTAGTGAGCATTTCTCATTTGCCAAGATAATCCAGCCACCTCACAGGTGTGGCACATCAAGATGCTAATTAGACAGCATGATTATTGCACAGGTGTGCCTTAGGCCTGCCACAATAAAAAGCCACTCTAAAATGTGCAGTTTTACTGTATTGGGGTGGGTCTGGGGGGTCCGAAAACCAGTCAGTATCTGTGTGACCACCATTTGTCTCACGCAGTGCAGCACATCTCCTTCGCATAGAGTTGATCAGGTTGTTGAATGTGGCCTGTGGAATGTTGGTTCATTCCTCTTCAATGGCTGTGCGAAGTTGCTGGATATTGGCAGGAACTGGAACACGCTGTCATATACCCCGATCCAAAGCACCCCAAACATGCTCAATGGGTGACATGTCCAGTGAGTATGTTGGCCATGCAAGAACTGGGATGTTTTAAGCTTCCAGGAATTGTGTACAGATCCTTGCAACATGAGACCGTGTATTATGCTGCAACATGAGTTGATGGTCGTGGATGAATGGCAAAACAATGGGCCCCGGGATCTCGTCACGGTGTCTCTGTGCATTCAAAATGCCATCAATAAAATGCACCTGTGTTCGTTGTCCATAGCATACGCCTGCCCATACCATAACCCCACCGCCACCATGGGTCACTCGATCCACAACGTTGACATCAGCAAACCGCTCTCCCACACAACGCCATACACACTGCCATCTGCCCTGTACAATGAAAACCGGGATTCATCCATGAAGAGAACACCTCTCCAAAGTGCCAGACGCCATCGAATGTGAGCATTCACCCACTCACGTTGGTTACGATGACAAACTGCAGTCAGGTCAAGATCCCGATGAGGGCGATGAGCATGCAGATGAGCTTCCCTGAGACGGTTTCTGACAGTTTGTGCAGAAATTCTTTGGTTATGCTAAATGATTGTTGCAGCAGCTATCCGGGAGGCTGGTCTCAGACGATCTTGGAGGTGAAGATGCTGGATGTAGTGGTCCTGAGCTGGTGTGATTACACGTGGTCTGTGGTTGTGAGGCCACTTGGATGTACTGCCAAATTCTATGAAACGCCTTTGGAGACGGCTTATGGTAGAGAAATGAACATTCAATTCAAGGGCAACAGCTCTGATGGCCATCCCTGCAGTCAGCATGCCAATTGCACGCTCCCTCAAAATTTGTGACATCTGTGGCATTGTGCTGTGTGGTAAAGCTGCACATTTTAGAGTGGCCTTTTATTGTGGCCAGCCTAAGGCACACCTGTGCAATAATTATGCTGTCTAATCAGCATCTTGATATGCCACACCTGTGAGGTGGATGGATTATCTCGGCAAAGGAGACGTGCTCACTAACACAGATTTAGACAGATTTGTGAACAATATATAAATAGGCCTTTTGTGTACAAAGAAAAAGTTGTAGATCTTTGCGTTCAGCTCATGGTAAATATGGGCTAACACAAAAGTGTCGCGTTTATAATTTTGCTCAGTGTATATGCACTCACACCATTTCAACTTCTACCTTGTCTGCTTTGCAGAATTTTAATAGAGGGGATTGCAGTGGTTCTGATCGCCCTGACTTTGTAGCACTACTTGGTAAACATGTTGTCAGACAAACCCCTAGACTCTTTCAGGCCAACTGGACTTGCTCTCACAAAGTCTAATTTTCCAATGCTTCTGTCAAAAGTTGCCCCCTGTGCTCCTTCATCCAAAGTGGAGGCACTCTAATATAGGAGGTGTGTTAATGGCCAGATCACTGGTAAAAACAGAGGTAAAAAAGCATAACAAAAGGAAAACGAATGCAACCACCACATATAACGATTGGTAAGCTGGTATATATTACATTTTGGCTTGGGTTTAATACTGCTTTAAAGCTAGGAAGGCAACTTCTAGGAAGCCTTACAATCGGACTTGGTGTGAGGCTTGGGGGGTTTCACCCTTGTAGGTATGTAGTTGATCGTATTCTGGCCTTCTTTCAATCAGCAGTAGATCAGGGGCTATACAAGCAGAAAAAAAGGCTGCGCTAATTAATAAATATAATCATGAAATAGTCCAAATTTAATAAGTGGAAACAGATGAGCAGAAGACTGAACAATTCATCCTAGTGTAGTTCTTAAAAGACGACAGATCGCTTAATCAGGTAAATTTCTCCACTGTGGAGGATCAAAGCCAAACTGAAGAGTATGACACCTCCAATATGCTATCCACCACCAGATAGGGGAGCAGCTTACCAGAATATGTTGACCCCTTCATTACAGGAGGTCAACTAGGTATTCGGCTTGTAACCCAGCCAGGGTATGTGTAGGCTCCGGGACTTGTGTAGTATCAATCACTGCCCAAACCTCATAGCATACGTTAGGGTAAAAAGTTTGGTCTGCTTGCAGCCTCCTGTCTACTGTAGCAGCTCCTATTCACTTGACTTTCCCACCCCCTATTTACTGCTTCCTGGTCACATGTTTCCTGTGACATCACAGAACCTACACATACCCTGGCTGGGTTTACAAGCCAGATGCTTAGTTGACCTCCTGTAACAAAGGGGTCAACATATAGTGACATACTCTTCAATTTGGCTTTGATCCTCCACAGTAGTGAAACTTACCTGATTGAGCGATCTGTCTTCTTATAAGAACTACACTGGGATGAATTGTTCAGTCTTATGCTCATCTGTTTCCACTTATTGAATTTGGACTATTTCATCATTATATTTATTAATTAACGCAGCCATTTTTCTGCTTGTATTGTCTTTTGCTGTGGGTACCTCATGGTCTGGCTGGTGCTTGCTTTTTTCTTGTAAATGGTGTCCAGTACCAATAGCGCAGTTTTCTGACTTACATAAGATCAGGGGCTAGCCTTGAGTCAAAGGTCATATTTTAGCGTTGGCACATCTCTTTCAGAGACCAATTGCTTTATATTCCTTGATGTTGGCTTTTGGTCAAAGTGTTTTGCACATTGTTCCAACAGTTAAGACTTAGTTGACAGCCATGGGACCTCATTCTGGTGCTTTCTGTTTTGTAGAAATCTCCATTTGAACCCTTTCTGAATATTCCTTTAGTCCTTCTGACTTGGAAGGTTATTTTTCTGGTCGCCATTCCTTTGGCTCGCATGGTTTCGGAATTGGCTGCTTGTTCCTGGAAGGAGCTGTTCCTGACACTCAGGCCCAGTCATCCTTTTTGCCTAATGTGGTTCCTTTGATCCGTCTTAACCAGCAAATTGATCTACTGTCCTTCAGTCTGAATCTTCAGACAAAGGAGGACAAAGTTTATCATACTTGAATGTAGATTGTTTCATCATGTGTTGCCCAAACTCAACTGCTATTTGGTAGTCAGATTCTCTATTTTTGAATCCTGAGGGCCCAAAGAAGAGTTAAGCAGCATGTAAATCTCCCATTTCTCGATGGATTTAGCAAGGTATGTCTTAGGCTTATATCTTAAAGGGTGAGATTCCACCTTTTCTGGTGAAAGCACATTCTACTAGGAGTGTTGGGACTTCCAGGGCTACTCATGAACAGGCTTCAGTAGCTCAGGTTTCTAAAACTGCTTTACTAAATTTTATCAAGTGGGCACAGAGATCCTGCTCTTTTTGCTGGTGGTTCATGACTTTCTACAAAAACTGGAGCACCTGAAGGTGCCAGCATAATCCTACCCTTATGAATATGAAGATGCTTTGTGTCTTGTGGCATACTCAAAGAAAATGATTTTACATACCCAATCCTCTTCTCCCTCGTTCTTCCCCCACATTGCTAGATTGGTGCCCACAGCCTTATCTACCCTGTGCTCTGGTAGTCACATGTCCTTTTACGTTGTCAAGTACAATGCATTGCCTATAGCCCTATAGGACGCCGAAGGAAGAGTTCACTGCTGCTGCCAGGGGAGTGGGGATAACATAAGTAAAATTGCTTCTTCTGCCTTCTGGTCCCATAGACATAAACAAGTTATCAACCCTTGCAATGCCGAGGCAGCCCCTCTGCAAGGATGAATTTTTGTTTTGTTTTTACAAACCAATTTAATTTACTAAAAAACACAATTGCATACAAACAATTAAGTACATAACTGAAACAGAATGAACTTATGAACATTCTTACCAGCCAACATATCTGTGAATGCATAATTTTGTATTCATGCATTCTGCTGTGTTGTATGATTGCATTCACACAGGCACACAATCAGTAGATTCTTGCCGGCAGTTCCAAACGCTGCCTGCACACAGTGTGTGCGACCAGTAGTAGCTGTCAGAAAGGGATGTCAGACTTCTGCACTGTACAAATCAAGGCCTGGTGCTTACACTGTCAGCAGATAATCACTCATTTGAGAGGTTACATGGGAATACAGCCTCCAGTTGACCCTGGTTGCAGGCATTGTGCATCCAGGGTCAGCTTTTCTGTGGAATTCTGCCCGCACATAAACTGCCTGCAGCTAATCAGCCAGTCTGTATGAGGCCAGAGTATTGCTACATCCAGAAGCAGTATTTAGCTGCCTCTGAAGTCAGCAAATGTTCCGCCCCTATACGCCCAAGTAAATGTAGCCTAAAAAGCATTTTTGGTCTAAAAAAGGCAAGTTTCAATAAAAGAATATCTGGTAATTCTACCATGATGTTGTCCCGATTGCACTCCTTCGTTGTCATTGGCTAAAGGAGATCAGTGGCACTGGATTTCAACTAAGTATGAAAGAAGGTGAAAACAATAATGTATAAAAAAAAAACATGGCAATTGTTAATGGTAGACATCAAGTCTCGTTAGCAAACGAAATGTCATCTAGGTACATAGTTAGTCAGGTTGAAAAAAGACACAAGTCCATCCAGTTCAACCAAAAAAAAAATATATATATATATATATATGTATATATATACACATACACATATACATATACACATACACACATACAACCAAATAATCCCATATACAATACTTCACCCACAGTTGATCCAGAGGAAGGCAAAAAAACCCCAGCAAAGCATGGATCCAATTTGCTATAACGGGGGAAAAAATTCCTTCCTGATTCCCCGAGAGGCAATCAGATTCACCCTGGATCAACTTTACCTAAAGATGTTAGTACCCAGTTATATTATTTACATTAAGGAAAGAATCCAGGCCTTTTTTAAAGCAATCAACCGTGCTGGCCAAAACCACCTCTGGGGGGAGTCTATTCCACATTTTCACAGCTCTTACTGTGAAGAAACCTTTCCGTATTTGTAGATGAAATCTTTTTTCCTCTAGACGTAAAGAGTGCCCCCT
>BLSH010311756.1:1517203-1536754 GCA_018402905.1 Glandirana rugosa
TAAATTGTACGTGGTGAACTAGAGACAATAATCCCTAAAATCCAGTCGACGGTTTATTTCATAAAGAAAACCCTAGTGACTTGATAAACAATGTTTTATCGAAACGAGGATACAAACTAGGTCGTTACGAAACTTTCACCGACGACTTTCTTCAGTTTGTTAATAGTGACCTCCGAAAAGTCAATAGAAGGTTGGTATGGTTTTTTTTGGAATCTTGCAGAACAGATCTCAACTCGCTTGGAGACCTTCAAGCCCAAGACGACCAGGCAGGCTTGAAGCCCTGTTTCAGGCCCAGGCCCAGGCCTGCCTTGGGCTTGCTAGCGTGCCTGTTGCTTGGGGTAACTTTAGTTACCCCTGGGCTTGAAAATACGTGTTTTTACCGACATTGTTTCAGGACCTTTCGGGATCTCCCGACGTTTTCCTTCATTTTACCCCCATTCCCATCTCCGTGCGATCGTTCGGGTTCCGTCCGGACCCGGACCCGGACTTTGTCCCGAAGTTCGGACGGACCAGCAGAACCCGAACTTCCAGAGGTTCGCTCAACTCTAGACAAGACGTTCTAAGGTTTTTTTTGGTATGGTTGGAAGATAACTGAAAAGCCTCCAGTGATAATTGTTTGACTTCTTTCAGCAGCCACTTTCAAAGCATTGCTGGATCAAACATAGGAGCAAAGCTATTTTGTAACAAATAGTTCAGTGATCCCAAAAGAAATACTTTATTTGGCAGCTGACCTAAAATCCCTAATAACAGAGATCAAGTGGTGCATGTTAAATGAGAATGCAGAACATCATGTTCTTTCAGCCACTTCTAAGCTGAGACACTTGTAGGCTGATTTTCCACTTTATTATCACATTTGTATAATAAAAGAGACAACATATATGACAAGTATTGACATGAACCTTTTCACTTAGTGGTTTCTATAAATGTACTCCTCACAGGTCTTGGTAATGTAAATGTTCAACAATCTCTGCTTATGTGCTTATACAATAAGGGCACTTATAACAAAGCCATAAAAAGGAAAACAAACTAAATTTCAGGATACTAAAACAACGATCTTAATTAAGCTGTGTTATACGTCAATCAAACTGGAAATACTGTAGAAATCATATTCTAACCCAGGATAAGTGCTTTTTTTTTTTATATTTTGAGAAAAATGGGCCCTGGAACAGTTCAGTGATGGGGCAAGCAGATCTGTTACTAATGTTGCTGCATTTGGCCCTAGTTCCCAATATGAAGAGGAACTTCCAGCTTGCCACAGAGGTCCCTTCTCAATCCTTATCATGGGGAAGAGTAGCAACAACAACAGCAGCTGCAGTTCCATAGGGAACCCTAAGTAATTGATGCTTCTGGGTACTGAGGATGGTTTCCCATGTGTCTGGAGTTCCAGAAGTGTGTGTCTGGCAGGATTCTGACACTTTTGAATTAGTGAATCCCATGGTACCATTGTAAAGTGGTACTCGTATCACAACTAGGTATAGTTTTTATTTTAATAGCAGAACAAGTAATGGATGAGCTACCCAATGCTGAACCAATGTTTGGTGCCAGAGGTTTCACAGCTGTTATTAAAGTGGTTGTAAAGCCGCCCCACACCCCCCACAAAAAAAAAACCTGCAAAGCAAAAGCATAATGAGCTAGTATGCAGTGCATAGTAGCTCATTATGAAACACTTACCTCAGAACGTAGCTGTTGCGGCGGTCTCGGCACACCGCTGTGACCAGCGACATCACTCTTCTGAGGCTCCGTCCAATCACAGCGCGGGCTTCAGCGATGTGATTAGCGGAGCCGCACTGACGTCACTCCCGCGCATGTGCACGGGAGCCGTCATTTACGGCACGAATAAAGAGGAAACGGCACCCTGAGCTTCCCCGGGTCGATTCTTCAGTGCGCATGTGCCGATAATGTTGGCACATGCAGATACAGGGAATATCTCCTGAACCGTACAGGTTTAGGAGATATTTTCTGGACCTACAGGTAAGCCTTATTGTAGGCTTACCTGTAGTTTAAAGTGGTTGTCATGACTTGACAGCCACTTTAATTTAACAGTAAAAAAACATAAAACATCCTGCCTATGGTCGTTTTTGCCACAAGATTCCAGTTTTAATTGCATAAATAGCTTACCATTTATTCCCTGCACTAATGCAAGCCCCTTACACGTAATTGTCTTTGAATTCCCCTAAAGTGCACCCTTAACCATGCCAAACTTAAAGTGCTACTAAACCCACAACAGCAAAATCAGTCTGTATATGCAGAATAGCATGCTTGTTATACTCACTGTGGAACTTAAGGGGTTAATCCTTTGTATTGTGTAAAATGGCTCTTTGATCCTGTATGGACAGATCCTTCCCCTCCTGCAGGGAACCTCTTGGCAAGGCCAGAAAAGACACAATGAGGGTAGTAAAGCTGAAACTCTGATGTAAAAGAGACCCTGATGTATTGTATAGGGGGCACTCTGATGTGAATGTGGGTCTGTTGTATAGTGGACTGTGTTATATAAGAGATTCTGATGTGAGTAAACAATATACATTGGACACACAGGAAAAACAAGGCCTGGCTGGGCGAAAAAAAAAGACTTTTAAGAAGACATTTAAAGGTAGGCACTGGCCATCATAACTGGTTAAAGCGGAGTTTTTTGGGGTTTTTTTGGCATCCACTCTTTTAATACTAAATAGATGTAACCTTTTGTCTCCTCACTTTCAAACCGCCTAGTAATTACATGTATTTTTTGCTCACAATTTTGTTTCTCTCACTGCTAGACTTTTCCATTTTAGGTGAGGGCATCTGAAGCCCATCCGTAGTCTCCTGGCATCTCTTCCTGAAAGAAGTGCATGGTGGGTAACCATCATGCACTCCTCAATCTCGGTCCGCCTTAAATCGCGTCATTTCCTGTCTGGAAATAACACGATTTTACAGTACAGGTAAGCCCACTGACTCCTGGAAAATGATGAGTCACATCTCCCAGGAGGCCGGGGGAAGCAGGAAGTGAGGAGAAGAGCCTAGGACCTAAAAGGGGCAGATTACAGTGACCACCTAGCAACAAGCCACTTAGGGTGAGTATAAAAAATGTTTTTCCTTCAAAGCTAAGTCTATATAGGCAAAGGACTTAAATGATGTAAAAAGAAAATTCTGGGTGGAACTCCGCTTTAAATACTTTTATCTTTTGACTTGAGTTGCTTTTTAAGAGTGAAATGAGGCTATATTTAAAGTTGCATTTTTATGTAAATTACGACTTTATATATATAATTATATATATGCAATTTACAGAGAACATTACCAAGCACATCCTGGTTTTAGAAAAGGGAAGTGGTTAGAATAAAGGAACATTTTCTGTGCCTATTTTTTCCACACATTACACATATCATAAACGTTCAAGATCAAAGTATTTCCTGAGAATGGAATGTGGAGTGTCTCGAGCTTCAGAGGAGATAGTGAGCCATAATGAAAATCTGAGAAATTTCTTCACTGTGAAAATTGCCAGTTAATGGAATAATCTTTTATGTGTCAGCACATTATTTGTGCGCTCTGCTTAATACATTAGTCTTCAATCCACTACCCTTTAACCTGCAAACCAGGAAATGTCTCTGTTCCTGATTTAGTTCTAGTCTTCCATTAGCAAATGTATACACTGGTTTGGAAAAATATATGCTTATTGTTTGGCTAAAATATATACTTATACAGAAGCCCATCTTTCCACTTTCGATACAGTCTTTGTGACTTTTTTTTTTTGCATTCTTGCATTGCTGGTTGTTTTAAAAAATATGCAGACCATTTCCAAGGTACAGTGCCTTGAAAAAGTATTCATACCCCTTGAAATTTTCCTCATTTTGTCATGTTACAACCAAAAACGTAAATGTATTTTATTGGGATTTTATGTGATAGACCAGTGTTTTTCAACTTTTTTCCAGTTGGGTTGCCCTTGAAAAGTATTTTCAGTTATAAGGCACCCCAGTCTAAAGCTTGGCTCACACTACTGCGTATCGCAAAATATCATGAACCGCATGTGAGGTGGGAGAGTGGAACAACTACAATCCCCAACTTCTCTTCCTTTGTAGAGGCAGCAGCTGGGGGTGTACACATGCTGTGGTTGCTATTGAAAGTATACCCCCAGGTGAATAGGGCTGCACTGCAACCACCCTGCAACTGTGTGCATTGCACACGGTTGTGGAGTGGTGATGTTGCATTTAGGGATTAAGTTTCAAATACTTCTAAAAAGCAATCTATGAATGGATCACTTTTAAGAGGAGTGCCGGTCGTTGCTGGTGTTCTATACAAGCCCTAAAAAATCAGTTCTGATCCTACAGGCGCATATAAACATGCATGTACGTACATACATAGCCTCCTGTACACACAGATAAACACACACATACAGTACATACACACACAAACACACACATATAAACACACATACAGTGCCTTGAAAGAGTATTCATACCCCTTGAAATGTTCCACATTTTGCACATTTTACAACCAAAAACGTAAATGTAGTTTATTGGGATTTTGTCATAGACCAACACAAAGTGGCACATAAATGTGAAGTGGAAGGAAAATGATAAATGGTTCTCAAAATTTTTTACAAATAAATATCTGAAAAGTGTGGCTTGCATTTGTATTCAGCCCCCTTTACTCCGATACCCCTAACTAAAATCTAGGGGAACCAATTGCCTTCAGAAGTCACCTAATTAGTAAATAGAGTCCACCTGTGTGTAATTTAATCTCAGTATAAATACAGCTGTTGTGTGAAGCCCTCAGAGGTTTGTAAAGCCTCGTACACACGGGACGATGATCGTACGTACGATCGTCGCAAATCGTATGTTGGATAATGTAACTTGCATACTGACTGCACTACACGATCGTACGACCACAGAAAGAATGTTCAGGTGCATCCGGCCATTGCTGACTTCGGAGCATGCATGTTTTGCACAATACAACTTGTTGTACCAACTGCTCTGTACACACGATACAATGGTCGTATAACCGCTTGTTGGTACGACCAAGTTTTTTAGTCTGCTCATACAACTCCCTTGTACGTCCGTCGTATGTTCGACTGTTCTAATCGCGCATACGAACGATCGATTTCACATACAACAGTCGTTAGTACGACCTGCTGTATACGATCGTCGCCCCGTGTGTACGAGGCTTTAGAGAACATTAGTGAACAAACAGCATCATGAAGGCCAAGGAACAAACCAGACAGGCCAGGGATAAAGTTGTGGAGAAGTTTAAAGCAGGGTTAGGTTATTAAAAAATATCCCAAGCTTTGAACATCTAATGGAGCACTGTTCAATCCATCATCCGAAAATGGAAAGCGTATGGCCGTCCACCTAAAATGACAGGCCAGTCAAGGAGAGCATTAATCAGAGAAGCAGCCAAGAGGCCTATGGTAACTCCAAAGCAGCTGAGATCCACAGCTCAGGTGGGAGAATCTGTCCACAGGACATTGTTGAAGAAAAGCCATAAGAAGTCCCATTTTCAGTTTGTGAGAAGCCATGTGGGGGACACAGCAAACATGTGGAAGAAGGTGCTCTAGTCAGGTGAGGCCAAAATTGAACTTTTTGGGCTAAAGCAAAACACTATGTGTGGCAAAAACTAACACTGCATATTACCCTGAACACACCATCCCCACTGTGAAACATAGTGGCGGTAGCAGCATGTTGTGGGAATGCTTTTCTTCAGCAGGCATAGGGAAGCTGGCCAGAGTTGATGGGAAGATGGATGGAGCCAAATACAGGGCAATCTTAGAAGAAAACCTGTTCTGCAAAATACTTGAGACTGGGGTGGATGTTCACCTTCCAGCAGGACACCGACCATAAACATACAGCCAGAGCTACAATAGAATGGTTTAGATCAAAGCATATTCATGTGTTGGAATGGCCCAGTCAAAGCCCAGATCTAAATCCAATTAGAAATCTGTGGCAAGACTTGAAAAATGGCTCTCCATCCAATCCGACAGAGCTTGAGCTATTTTGTAGAGAAGAATGGGCAAACATGTCACTCTCTAGATGTGCAAAGCTGGTAGAGACATTCCCAAAAATACTTGCAGCTGTAACTGCACAAAGTATTAACTCAGGGGGGCTGAATACAAATGCACACCACACTTTTCAGATATTTATTTGTAAAAAAATGTGAAAACCATTTAACATTTTCCTTCCACTTCACAATTATGTGCCACTTTGTGTTGGTCTATCACATAAAATCCCAATAAAATACATTAAAGTTTTTGATTGTAACATGACAAAATGTGGAAAATTTTAAGGGGTGTGAATACTTTTTCAAGGTACTGTAAACAAACACATACAGTACACACACATACAGTACATACACACACACAATCACACACATATAACCCCCAGGGCCATCTTTAATATTGATTGGACCCTGGGCAAATACTTTCTTGGGCCCCCCCATGCAATTTCACTCTCCACCTGCTCTGAGACATACAATAAATAGCAACTAGACTCAAAATCAATTTACTGAATCAGATCAGCAGTGATTTTGATTGGTTGCCAGAAGTTACAGCATATCATTGCCGCTTACTGTCTGGTTGCTAGAGGTTACAGCACATATTACTGCTCACTGATTAGTTGCTAGAGGTTACAGCACATGCTTTCTGCTTGTTTGGTTGCTAGAGATTACTGTACATCAATACTGCTCACTGATTGCTTTCTAGAGGTTACTGCACATCATTACTGCCCTCAGATTGTTTGCTAGAGGTTACAGCACATCATCTCCTCACTGCCTGCACACCATGGACTGGGGAGCACAAAGTCGCTTTCCTGACACCACAGAAATGTGCTGCCCGTTAATTGATGGCACTGCTGTGTATCTGCTATCAATGACACCCTCATGCATCTGCTGACGTGCTGTGGACTTTCAAGCATGCCTTTGTTTCCCCAGTGGGCAGCATCCAGTATAAGTGATGGTCAATATGACCTCAGGGGGGCATAATATACATATGAATGCCACCTGTGTTTACATATCAGTGCAGCTGGCCACCAATATTTACATATCAATGCCAGTTATTTACATGTAAACATAGGGTCTGCAGGTGAGTCACCTGTACACAGCAATAGGGCAGAGTTGGGCAGCTTTAGTAGCAGCACTTAGATATAGGGACACAGCACAGGTCTAAAACTTCAAGGGACAAAGGAATTTAAACCAGGATAGTTGGCAAGTATGAGGCAGCTGCTTTGGGCCCCACAACAATGACAGGACCCAGGGCAGCTGCCCGTTTTGCCCTGCCTTAAAGACGGCCCTGATAACCCCACACATACAGCACACACACACACACACACACACACACACACACACACACACACACATATAACCACATACATACAATACATACACACACATATAACCACACACACAGTATATACGCACATATGGTATATACACACGCATGTACACAGTTACACATATAAATACAAACACATACTGTACATACACATATACCCACACACATACAGTACACACACATATAAGCACATACATACTGTACATACACACATATATATATAACCACGCACATACAGTACACACACACACACACACACACACAGTACATACATACATATTGTACATACAAACACAGTACATACATACAGTACAGACACACATGTACACAGACACACATATAAATACAAACACAGTACACACACACATATAACCACACACATACAGTACACACACACACAGTACATACATACATATAGTACATACACACACACACACACACACATGTACAGAGACACACATATAAATACAAACACAGTACACACACATATAACCACACACACACAGTACACACACACACAGTACATACATACATATAGTACATACACACACACATGTACAGAGACACACATATAAATACAAACACAGTACACACACATATAAACATACACATACAGTACATACACACACATATAGGCCCCTGTCACACTTGTGCGACTTTAAAGTCGTGCGATTTTAGCGCAATTTTGCGCCACATTTTTTATGCGAGTTGAAGCAATGCATGCGTAATCCTGAGGTCTATGGACCTCAAGTCGCATCAAAGTCAGACCAAAGTAGTGCAGGGTCTACTTTTAAGTCGCTGCGACTTGAAGTTGCACAGATATGAATGGTACTCATTGAAAATCATGGAGAACGACTTTGCAGTCCCAAGTCGCAGGACAAGTCGCACAAGTGTGAAAGGGGTCATAAACACACACAGTACACACACACACAGCACATACATACATACATATAAACAAACAAAAACACAGATAGCCTTTTAAAAATCAGCAGTAATTGTACTGCCTAGCACTGCACTGTAGGGGGAGGCAGAAAGCAGAGCAGACAGCTCTCCCTTGCTTTCATTTTCCTACAGAGCTCTCCAGTGTTGATTTACGTTTCAGCTGGGGATTGGAGAGTTCGGTCCCATGTGACAGCCGCGTCACACCTGGCAACCTCTGGCGGTACCCCAAGGTGCCATGGCACACCGGTTGAAAAAAGCTGTGATAGACCAACACAAAGTGGCACATAATTGTGAAGTGGAAGGAAAATGATAAATGGTTTTCCAATTTTTTGACACAACAAACATGTGGAAGAAAGTGCTCTGGTCAGATGAGACCAAAAATTGAATGGTCTGACCTAAAAGCAAAACACTATGTGTGGCGGAAAGGTAACACTGCACATCACCCTGAACACACCATCCCCACTGTGAAACATGGTGGTGGCAGCATCATGTTGTGGGGGTGCTTTTCTTCAGCAGGGACAGGGATGCTGGTTAGAGTTGATGGGAAGATGGATGGAACCAAAAACAGGGCAATCTTAGAAAAAAACCTGTTAGAGTCTGTAACAGACTTGAGACTGGGGCGGAGGTTCACCTTCCAGCAGGACAATGACCCTAAACATACAGCCAGAGCTGGAATGGTTTCGATCAAAGCATATTCATGTGTTAGAATGGCCCAGTCAAAGTCCAGACCTAAATCCAATTGAGAATCTGTAGCAACTCTTAAAAATTGCTGCTCACAGACACTCAATCCAATCTGACAGAGCTTGAGTTATTTTGCAAAGAAAAATGGGCAAAAATTTCACTCTTTAGAAGGTAGAGACATACCCAAAAAGACTTGCAGCTGTAATTGCAGTGAAAGGTGGTTCTACAAAGTATTGACTCAGGGGGGCTGAATACAAATGCTGCTGTAGAGCCAGGAATCTGGGTACTTTTTCAGCCCGCTATCAACTTTCTTGTGGAAGTGATTTGGGTGGCTGTAAAGCTGCTCAATCACTTTCTTGGGTACAACAACTCACCGCCCCCTGCTCAGGCTCCACTGACCCTCCTGGGTTCCAAGGTTGGCAGGGATAGTGGAGGATGATCAACAAACATCTTTTCACTGATGGTCTTAGCACTGAATAATGCTGAATGCGACAAGCTGTTTCAAAGCTGTCATTTTCCAGCTGCTGTGGCCAGGAAAGAAGCTAATTTAAGCATGATGTGTGCTTGATCACTTCATTGGTGTCCCTTGGTAACAGCAGGATTCTAACAGACCCCTTATGTCTCCTTAACCACTTCCCACAAATCACTGTAAATGAACGGCGGTCGCTTTAAGTGGAAGTATCGGGATATAGCCTACAGCTGCAGGCTATACCCCGGTACTGTTTTTTTAGAGCAGCCAGTCGGCTATCTGGGGATGACAGCCGATTCGGCTCGGGAGCCGCTCGATCGTTATCCCTGGGGGCGGGAGGGGACATCCCCCCCTCCCGCCACCTTCTGACGCTCTTCTCCGGCCTCCTGTCCCTCCGTCTCCTTCGTCAAATTTCGGAAGCGACGTCACAACGTCACTTCCGGTTTACTCGCCGGCCAACGGTGCCGGTTTTAAAAAAATGACAGTATTCAGAATCACCGTTTTTGGTGATCTGAATACTGTGAAATGCAAAGGAGGGATGGTGGGTCTTTTAAAAACCCCCAGCCCTCCATAAAGAGTACCTGTCACCATATATTACTATCACAAGGGATGTTTACATTCCTTGTGATATCAATAAAAGTGATCAGATTTTTTTTTTTTTAAAAGGAACAGTGTTAAAGAAAAATAAAGTAAATTTAAAAAAATAAAAAATTTTGAAGCGCCACCGTCCCGCCGTAAACGCATACGTAAGTCGCGCCTGCATATGAAAGCGGTGTTTAAACCACACATGTGAGGTATCGCCTGCGATCGCCAGAGTGTGAGCAATAATTCTAGCAAAAGACCTCCTCTGCACCTCTAACCTGGTAACGGTTAAAAAATTTTAAAGCGTCGCCTATGGAGATTTTTGAGTACCGGAGTTTGTCGCCATTCCGCGAGTGTGCACAATTTTCAACCATAATATGTATGGTATCTATTTACTCCGCGTAACATCCTCTTTCACAATATACAAAAAAATTGGGCTAACTTTACTGTTGTCTTATTTTTTAACTCAGAAAAGTAAACATTTTCCAAAAAAATCGTGCATCAAAGACCGCTGCGCAAATACCGTGTAACAAAAAGTATTGCAATGATCGCCTTATATATATATATAATGTTTGGGGGTTCTAAGTAATTTTCTAGCAAAAAAAATGTTTTTAACTTGTAACCAACAAATGTAAATAAGGGCTGCGGTGGGTAAGTGGTTAAAGAACACCTATTGTTTCTAACTGTGCTATCACTTAGCAGTGTTTGAGGGAAGTGATAGCAATAAGGGGAAGTGAAAAAAAATAGGTACACCAAATTAATAAAATAACCCCCAAAAATATTAAAGGCCCCACCCCTTTGAACGTGTACATGCAAACGTAAATGCATTCTGCAGGTGCACCTACATATGAAAATGGCAATTATGGTAAACATATTAGGTATTGCTGTGCACGCTGCAGTGAGAGCAATAATCTTTGAGCCATCATTCATAGTTCACTCTAAACTGACCTATTGACAATGTTGGATACTGAAGTTTGTCACTGTTTCCTTGGTGCATGCAAATTTAAGGCTTGATATCTTTGGTATGTATATTTTACCAGATAATTGGGTAATATGTTATGTTTCTGTGGACTAAGATGACCTTTAAATCTATTCTTTACTGAAAATATGAGATTAATAAACCATTTAGCTAATATCACGTGACATAAAAAAATGCAACTACCACATTTTTATTCTTCAAGTTCTTTACTTTCAGAAAATGTCTAAAGTTTGGTGGCTCAACTAACCTTCAAGCCTAAAATGTGCATTTTATCACACATGAAAATGGCTCTGGCAGGAAAAGGGTTAAAGAACTTAATTAAGATTGAAAACAGCATTGTTTTAAAACAAGGCGTGGTGAAAATCTATAAATAAAACCAATTAACAGTTTTAGCTCCTTCCCTGCAGTGGCAATCTGCTAATATGTAGTCCTGTGTCTCACACCTTATAAATGATTCTGTCTGTCAGCACAGCTTAACTAAAACAGAATAAGGAAAGCTATTATTATATTACTGGTAGAGAACATGCTGGCTCAGGCCTACTCAGTTATGACATGCTAAGGATAAGACCTGACCACACACGTCCTATTTTTATTAAAATGTATCTAAACCCAAGAACGAAAATGTTCTTGCAGCTTTCTCAAACCTTTATTTGAGGTTCGAGAAAGAAGCTATTGGCTTTGAAACACGTTTCCATACCCTTTGCACACTCCCTACTCCTGTCTATGACATGTCTCTTGGGATTCCCCAGCTGTCATGTGCCCACTCTGAGGCTGCTGTGTTCCACTGCAAATTGGCTTCCCTTGGCTGTTTATATCTGAATAAAGAGTTCCTTATACTACACTTGAATCTGCGCCCTGTTTTTGTTATATGCGCTGTCAGTTGGAGGTTCTCCCTAATCTCTCAGGGGAGCTGCGGTGAAGGTGTTCGATGAAGGATGTCAGTTTAACCCTGTCCACCCCATACCTATGATTTATATCCAGGATATCCAGTATCTTCCATTCATTTGCATGGGCTATTTGCCAGTTTTTAACCTACAAATTGTTCACTTTTGAGTGATGCCAACTGATTGTGTACTAGTGTTACAGTTTGCACCCTCTAGTGGTTTTCTTTTGCCTGTTCAGCAATAAAAGCACAGAAGTCTCTAATGCCTAGTACACACAATCAGAAATCAGATGGAAAATACAGCTTTTGAAGCGATCGCACGATAATCTGCTTGTTAGTACACACCTTTCGAGAGCTGATCATGACAGTTCATGCAAAATTATCCGAAGGGACAAACACAAACTTTTTTCTCATGGAATACCAGAACGAAAGATTTTTGTTTAATCAGTACAGTATTTGTCCGAAAAAACTTGGAAGACCAAGATCATGTATGCTTGGAAACTAAAGAATACATTACAATACAATACAAGACATTACATCACTTTCCGAAATTGTATTCTGTGGTATGAAAATTTTCAGAATTTAGTAACATCTTAATTTTTGATATGAGACTAGCATGCAAAAAAAAAAACATTGTGTGTACCGGGCTTAAAGTCATTGTAAAGTCACATGTATTAATTACTTTGATTCTCTCTAGGCTTGTACAATTAGTTCAGTTCAGAATTTCCTTTTTACAGAATTTTGCGAAATTCGGCAATTCGGACGAATTCCTAATTTTTCAGAATTTTCATTTTTTCCAAATTGCGGTAATTTGGCAATTGTGGTCATTCGGGGGAATTTGGCAGTTGCAGTAATTTGGAAATTTGCGTGAATCCGGAAATTCGCGATAATTTGGAAATTCGCGGTAATTCGGCAATCGGAACAGCTGAAAATCCGAATTTCGGAAATCCAAACACTCGAAAATAATAAAGAACATTTGAAATAATAACTAACTAATAAATAACTATTCAATTATAGGCATTGGAATTTCCTTGAAAATATGGCTGTTAGTGATAAATTTCATATTTAAGTTCACTAACAGCCAAACTTTCAAGGAAATTCCAATACCTATAATTTAATAGTTATTTATTATTATTTCAAATGTTCTTTCTTATTTCCGAATTTTGGAAATTCAGAAATAAGAAAGGACATTTGAAATAATAAATTATTATTTCAAATGTTCTTTCTTATTTCCGAATTTCCGAAATTCAAAAATTCGGAAATAAGAAAGAACATTTGAAATAATAATAAATAACTATTAAATTATAGGTATTGGAATTTCCTTGAAAATATGGCTGTTAGTGATAAACTTCATATTTAAGTTCACTAACAGCCACATTTTCAAGGAAATTCCAATACCCATACTTTAATAGTTATTTATTATTATTTCAAATGTTCTTTCTTATTTCCTAATTTCTGAAATTCGAAAATAAGAAAGAACATTTCAAATAATAATAAATAACTATTCCGAAGGTCAGCTATATCCGTGATAGTGAAAGCAGCGCTAAAACTGGATATATATTGTGCAAAACAATTTAGTGCAAAAAAATATAAACAAAGTGCTAGTGCAAAAAAGTCTCAACAGTGCAATCCTCAATGAAGTGCAAAGGTATGTCCTCCTTGAATCAAACAGCCAACTTGCTTCAAAGCTGAGTCCTTCACCTTCAATCACTTAAATGCAAAAACCAAGGTGGTGGTGCAAAAAAAATCAATTGTGCAACATTGAATAAAGTGCAGAGATAAATCCTCCTTAAATTGTGCAGCTATGCTGTTTTTGATAGCGTATCTTTCACCATCGGTCACCACATGCGTGTGCACACATTGGGGGCTCACCAGAGGTCAAAGATAGATAGGCTCATCTTTCCAAGAATAGAGGGGGCTCATCACACAATGACCTTCCCAAGAACCGCATCCACAGGCACTCGTTCCTCTCCAGAATGTATAATCATGGGGAACAAGCAAGAAAGACCCTCATAGTGTATCACTTAAGGTATAGACATTTATTCAAACAGCACCGATTGCACTTACATTAAAAACACTTTAAAACAGCAAGTTTCATTTAGCCAGATAGTCCTACCGCTCGGCCCTCCAACGCTCCTCTCCTCCACATCCGGAGCGTCACAGCCGTCGGTACAAACGTTCGCCTCGGGTAGCCGTGTGGCCACGCCCTGACGTTTCGTCACTTCCGACTTGATCACAGGGCCCTGTGAGGTGAACGTTTGTACCGACGGCTGTGACGCTCTGGAGAAATCGGGCCTGAAATGGTGAACCAGGAAACACCGGGCCCCTGCTGTGAGCCGCTGCATGTTCTAGTGTGAACCCAGCCTGAGTCTTTCCCACTCTGCCAAAAAAAATGTTATAGTTTTCTGTTCTCCATTGAAGATATTCTTTTGACTTCCACATAGGAAAGGAGACACTAATGGGAGCACTAACAGCAATGGAAAGTTTACAGAAGCCCCATCTTCCTTGCTGTATGCAAAACAGAAAACATACAGTATTATGGCCAGACTTTGATTAGAGGTCATACTTACCAACACCAGCTATATGTATCACACCAAGCCTTCTTTTGTGTTCTGTTGATGTAATCATGGCTTCTGTCTTGTCATTGGTAAATCCATCCAGTAGACAGGTCACAGCAGTGCACCCACTCCACCGTGACTTTGAATTCTCTCCTCTTCCTAACCGCAACATTCTGTCCATGCGCCAGAAAGCTTTAGCATGTGCTATATGTATGCCTTCCATTTTAACATTATGTGCTTCTCTTCTATTGTCTGTTGTGAAACTGTCCTCTGTTTCCTTGTAGCCCTCCTTAAAGACTGTATCAAAAGAACTAACAAAGACCTTTTCTTCTCCAGTCAGATTATATGATGTATCTACTCTTGACATATGATCTAATAATAAAATGGGAAGCTCCACTGCTGCAGCACACGCTGCTGATTTTCCATGATAGCCATCAAAAATGCCAACAAAACAGGTATTTTGTCTTTGTCCATAGTTATTAAGAATGGCAAATGAGTCTTCCATGTCACTTTGCCAAGATGCATTTCTCTCAGAGCAAACGGCAATAGATCTTACTATATCATTGTTTATATCCATATGATTAACTTGATAAATGGCTTCAGGAGGTGTGTTCATTTTATTAATATTTGGTGTTAAGAAAAGCAATTTTTCTTTTAAAATTTCATAAGAGTGATTGATCTTCTGGCATTCTCTCTGTTTGTATTCCGAAGATGCTTTTATACAAGATATTTTTTGTTCTTTTTGAACGATGAGGCTGGGAAGAACTGATGGATTGTCGCCTGTTTTATAGCCCAGTAAAGAACAAGCTTTGTGGTGCTGTTTGTGGCGTAAAACGTTACATGGATTGATGCGTTCTTGGCATACACAGCAAGTGAACCATAAATCGTTACTATGAGATCTTTGGTCTTCTTTATCATCTACATTCTGCACCTCAGTGTTTAATGTTTCTACAATAGTTGGCAAGCTTGAGTTCTTCATTCTGTAGCGAAATAGATACAATCAATTTAGGAATTCTGATTGATACAAAACAATGGAACATTCTTTTTTTGTTCACCGCTAATAAATGATTCATTTAAAGTGGTTCTAAAGCCTTAAGGTTTTTTACCTTAAAGGATAAGTTTACTTTAAAAATAAATAAATGCACATTTTTTTCAGGTATAAAAATGTGCATTTATTATTTTTTGTTGCAGGAGCCTGGAAAGTATTGCCCCAGTGATCAGTGGATCGCTGATGCCTTGCAGGTCTTCTGCACACTGTCAGTGTATTGGCTTACCCGTACATTCCGGGTAAGCTGATAGGAAGACTTCACAGCGACATACAAGCTGACAGCAGCTAAGGATGTCGGGGCTTGTAGTTCATTCAGACACACAGAGTTGTGTGTCTGAATGATGCGGCCGTGTGGGCAGAGCCCCGCATGGCCACGCTGTTTTCAAATCCCCGTACTGCTGCCACAGGGAACGGGGGCAACAAGCGGCGGCTGCACCACTGGCAATATGTTACATGTTCCGCCCCTAAAATCAGGGTGGAACATGTAACATGTTCCCAAAGGTGAACTTATCCTTTAATGCATTCTATGCATTAATGTGAAAAACCTTCAGTGCTGCAAAACTCCCCCCAGCCCCCGCCCCCCCTTATCCCCTTATCCTTACCTGAGTCTGATCCGATCCAGTATTGTACAGGTGAGCAGCAGCTCTCACTGCTGTCTCCCTCCTCCCTGGGAAGATGGATAGCCATTGGCTCCCACTGCTGTCAATCAAATGCTGTGCGGAGCAAGCAGGGGGCAGAGCTGAGCCGCCCACTCAGTGTCAATAGAAGCAGGCAGAGCAATTCCAGAGCGAGCACGCACCGGTGCCTCCATGGAAAGTGAATTTCCACGGGACCACATTCACCAAAGAGGAGCAGCCTGGAGTGCCGGCGGAGGATCCCAGAAGAGGAGGAAGGAGGCTTCTCTGTGCAAAACCATTGCACAGAGCAGGAAGTATGACATGTTTGTTATTTTAATTTTTTTTTTTTAAATGAAGCTTTAGTGACACTTTAAACATTCTCAAAGAATCAGTTCATTTAAAAATTTGTATTTTTGAGAGACCTTTACTGTAGTATAGTCATATATCCTTATATATATGACTATAGAGGCTTTGCAGTAGCAGTCATATTTTCATATTATGTGTACAGTGTGACTTCCCATGAATGCCATATATAAGTTCTTTCCTTTTTGTGTAAGTATATGTTTACATCGTACTTCCTTACATACATAGAAGTGGCACTTTGGGCAGAATGAAAATGTAATTTATGATGCCTGGCGCATATAACATCAAGCGGTTGCATGCATGCGGAGTCAGGTAAACACTTTACTGTGCTGAGAGCATGCTCCCTGCACTCTCCCAGCACAGTAATGAGTGGGTACTGGAAAGCTTCTGCTGCATACTTACGTTTAGGAGCTTTCTGATCATGTGACGACTGTTACTGACAATCACAGCAGTCGCATGATCGGAATGTCCACCTTCTGACATTTCAATCCATCTAGAGGGCCTGAAGATGGCAGCGGGAATAGATTAAAGTAGAACTAAAGTTAAAAAACATAGGGAACAGGCAGGCGGTTTATTGCAGAAGAGAAATGCAATGTCTTTTCTGCAGTAAAATAAACTTACCTGCCTGTTTGCAAACTCATGCAGAATGTACACTGAACTGCACATGCGCAGCTCGGTTTACATTTCTGGAATGGTGCTGGTGTGCTGAGATGAATGGCTCCCATGCATCTGCAGGAGTGACATCATCCTGCACTGGCTAATCAAGACAGCTGAAGACCAGCCCCAGGAGGAAGCCGGGAAGTACTGTAGGTGCCGATGCTTGTGAGGGACCGCACAGGCATTGGACTGGTGCTGGAGGTAAGCATTTTCAACTTTATTCCCACTTTAACAGACCCAGGTGTCCAGAAAATTTGGAGGTTAGAGTGCAAGACAAACTATTTAATGCAGAAGGGGATGCTTACAACAGTCAGCTTTTATTCATATAGTTAAAATCTTTATCCCAAAAGGAAAAAATATGTTGCTGCAAATGCTTAAATAGTTTAAGCCTATAATTAGACTTTAATTTGTTAGTCACTTACAGTACATCTATCCCTATGCTATCCATAGGTTGGTCATGCTGCTGTCCATGTGGCACCACCCTAAGACAGGAGTCTTACTGTCCGGATCAATAGGTAAATATAAAGAAAAACAAAAAAAGAATAAAAACAGAAAATGAAGGCAGCCACACCATCTAAGGATTGGTAATTGGATTACATATGCTTTCATGTGATTAACTTCATTGTAAATATAAAGTAATTTATATTGTACCATTCTTCATGAATGGTGTGTGTTCTAGAGGTGTATATGGTAGGTTTAAGGGCGGATGTTGAATAAAGTTAAAATAAATTAAAGTTCAAGCAAAAGTAATTCTTATATTAAACAGACAGTGCAGTTGACACTTATAATCTGAGAATAAGCTCATTTCCAATACAAAACAGAAAATCGTCATAGTAAATTATAATTCATGTTACTAATAGCAATCAATAAAGGATAGATGCAGATTAGTTGGTACGGATGCTCCTCCCATTGTTTAATTTAATATGTTTTAGATTGGTATACCCCATAAGGCCCCTTTCACACGGGCGGATAGAATTAAGCTTTTAACTGCGGATAGATGAAGTTATCTACTGCAGCTATACTCATACAATGCTTTCCTATGGCCCCATTCACACTCTGCATTTAGCAATGGTTTCATTACAGAAGATTTTGTGCGATTAGAAAAAATAGATTTGACTGCGTCCAGGAACAATGTAATGTAGCTATCTACACATAACTGCCGGTAATCGCAGTGCACTGTGTCACCTGCAGATAGCAGTGGCAACAACCAAAGAAATCAACAGGAAGCACATCAGAAATGTCAAAAATGTTTCACTGCAGCTAAATGCAGCTGCATGTAAACGCACGTAAACGCAGCTAATCGCAATGTACAACTGCAAGTGATCGTTGTGCCTGGAGTCTTGGAATTTCAAAATAACAAAACATGCTTTTAACAGCGTCAGAACAGCTGCCCGCGTGAAAGGGGCCTTAGACAGTATTGGCAATAAATGTGCCAACTTTAGGAGATATTTCAAGCAAACAGGAATGCATTAGAGGCACCTGGTAAATATGTTATATAATTTGTGGGAACATACAATAATAAGGTTGGGAGACACTGCAGTAAAGAATAAAGTAAAGTAACTACGGACATTGCAATGCATACTGTACATATTGCATTGTGACACACATGGGTACAAGTGATAGATGAAGTAAATATATTCTCTAGGGTGATGTTCTAACAAGGTAAACTCACCTGCTAAGCTAGAATGACTTCTTATCATTGCCAATACAGTGTGCAGGTGCAGCACAGGTAATGTCTTTAACTTGCTCTATGTACTTGGGTGTTAACCTGCAGCTATAGTTACCATCACCTTAGTCACAGACATGCCTGGTTATCACCTTATATACACACACTGAAATGTACACTGCTTAATTACTTAATGAATAAGAATCCTAGTTTCACAACGTGGAAACACATAGCAATGAAGGTAATCCCACATCTTCCCTCACGGGATCCAAACATTACCATGTATTTTGAGAAACCTCAGAAGTTGTTTTTAACATTGAATTTCCCTTGCTGCTCCAGAGTCTTTTTTTCAAAGGGAAGCACAATTGAAGCTTATTATATACTGTATATATATATATATATATATATATATATATACACACACACACAGTATTTTTATATAAAAGTAGTGCGATATTTGACGCTGTTCATGATAATTTAACAAATTAATATCTGTTTGGATGACAGCAATTCTCAATGAATTCTCAAGGTGCCCATCAGATAATTTGGTTGTAATCCTTGAAAATGGTTGCTCACAAATGTAGGTGCTGCCAAAAACTGATAACATGAATAAAGTGTGATTGGGAAGAGTGGAAGATTTTTCTTTGGGAAGATAAAATTTATGAAAGTTTAGTAAAGATAAAGATAAAATATGGGCAAATGGACCAGTTAAGGTTACTGGAGGGGGGTCTACAGGGAGAAGAGTAGACTTCTCACAATTCATTTTTAGTCTTGAAAAACCTCCAAATTCAGTAATGAGGGACATAGCCTCTTGG
>BLSH010311756.1:1536764-1559466 GCA_018402905.1 Glandirana rugosa
CCTCCAAAAAGTTCTGATTTTTAAATAACACTCTTCAGATGAGAAGAGGGACATCTAGGGGGAGGTCATTGGAATTGACCAGGTAAACGGGCATAAAATAGAAATAGAAATGATTTGAAAGTATTTAAAATAGAAGGGTTACTTTTTAGAAGGTGAGAAGTGTTAGTGTGAAATAAGTACAGTAGTCAAAAACCGTCGTGGATGTAAACACTCGTTGGTAAAAGTTCCTACTTCATGCGTTTCCCGTTTTAATGTTGGTTTAATAGACTACCCGTGGAACTCTTAAGTAACTCTCAACGACAATATAGGTAGGTTGGTCTATAATTAAACAATTTAATAGTATTTGTCGCAGTTTATAGCGTGATGAAAATATATCTTATTATATACTGTATATATATATATATATATATATATATATATATATATACAGTATTTATATATAAAAGTAGTGCGATATTTGACGCTGTTTATGATAATTTAACAAATTAATATCTGGTTGGATGGATATAACAGCAACTCTCAATGAATTCTCAAGGTGCCCATCAGATAATTTGGTTGTAATTTTGCCCTTTGCGTACTTCATCCTTGAAAATGGTTGCTCACAAATGTAGGTGCTGCCAAAAACTGATGACATGAATAAAGTGTGATTGTGAAGAGTGGAAGATTTTTCATTGGGAAGATAAAATTTATGAAAGTTTAGTAAAGATAAAGATAAAATACGGGCAAATGGACCAGTTAAGGTTACTGGAGGGGGATCTACAGGGAGAAGAGTAGACTTCTCACAATAAATTTTTAGTCTTGAAAAACCTCCAAATTCAGTAATGAGGGACATAGCCTCTTGGAGGGAGGATTGTGTATCGGACAGGAAGAGGAGCATGTTCTCCATCTAGAGAGCAAGCTTCTCTTCCTCCTGGCCCCTACAAAACCCAACCACTCCAGTGGTCTGGCACAGCAGACATGCCAATGGTTCAATAGCGACCGCAAAAGGAAGGGGTGACTTGGGGTATCATTGCCTCGTCGCTCCCTGTAGCAAAAAATGAGGAGAAAAAAGACCATTTGCACAAACCCAAGCTTGGGGTTTAGCATATAAAAGATGAACCCAAGAACAAAAATTCTTACTGAGCCCAAATTTTTCAAGAACTGCCCAAATGTATTCCCATTCTATGCTGTCAAATGCCTTAGAGGCATCGAGAGCAGGAAGTGCTAAATTTTATATATAATATAATTTATAAATAAATCAATTCAATATACATTATATTACCAAACGTTTTGGGACACCTGCCTTTACATGCACATGAACTTTAATGGCATCCCTGTCTTAGTCCATAGGGTTCAATATTGAGTTGGCCCACCCTTTGCAGTTATAACGACTTCAACTCTTCTGGGAAGGCTGTCCACAATGTTTAGGAGTGTATCTATGGGAATGTTTGACCATTCTTCCAGTAGCACATTTGTGAGGTCAGGCACTGATGTGGACAAGGCCTGGCTTGCAGTTTCCGCTGTAATTCATCCCAAAGGTGTTCTATCGGGTTCAGGTCAGGGTGCAGGCCAATCAAGTTCCTCCACCCTAAACTCGCTTATCCATGTCTTTATGGACCTTGTTTGTGCACTGGTGTGCAGTCATGTTCGAACAGGAAAGGGCCAAACTGTTCCCACAAAGTTGGGAGCATGAAATTGTCCAAAATGTCTTGGTATGCTGACGCCTTAAGAGTTCACTTCACTGGAATGAAGGGGCCAAGCCCAACCCATAAAAAACAACCCCACACCATAACCCCCCCTCCATCAAATGAGCAGTGCACAAAGCAAAATCCATATAGACATGGATGAGTGAGTTTGGGGTGAAGGAACTTGACTGGCCGGCACAGAGTCCTGACCTCAACCCGAAAGAACACCTTTGAGATGAATTAGAGTGGAGACTGCGAGCCAAGCCTTCTCATCCACATCAGTGCCTGACCTGACAAATGTGCTTCTGGAAGAATGGTCAAATGTTCCCATAGACACACTCCTAAACCTTGTGGACAGCCTTCCAAGAAGAGTTGAAGTTGACATTCGTAGGGTTTAATATTGAGTTGGCCCACCCTTTGCAGCTACAGTATACTAGGATGCCATTACAGTTCATGTGCTTGCAAAGGCAGGTGTCCCAATACTTTTGGTAATATAGTGTATATTGAATTAATTTATTTATATATAAAATTGACTAATTAAAATTATTTTATTTTTATATATGCAAGTCCTAATAGATTCTCTGGGAAATAGAGCACATCTTGCTCTCGATAGCCCTAAGGCATTTGACAGCATAGAAGTACACATGGGAGTACATTTGGGCAGTTCTTGAGAAATTTGGGTTCGGTAAGAATTTTCGTTCTTGGGTTCATCTTTTATATGCTAAACCCCAAGCTTCGGTTTGTGCAAATGGTCTTTGTTCTCCTCCTTTCTGCTACAGCGAGGGATGAGGCAAGGGTGCCTCTTGTCACCCCTTCCTTTTGAAGTCACTATTGAAGCATTGGCACTCAATGTGGAAAACATGCTCCTCTTACTGTTCCTCATTACTGAATTTGGAGGTTTTTCTCTAAATTAATTTGGAGAAGTCTACTCTTCTCCCTGTAGATCCCCTTCCAGTAACCTTAACAGGTCCATTCACCCATATTTTATCTTTATCTTTACTGGACTTATAAGTTTTATCTTCCCAAAGAAAAATCTTCCACTCTTCACAATCACACTTTATTCATGTCAGCAGTTTTCGGCAGCACCTACATTTGTGAGCAACCATTTTCAAAGATGAAGCACATGAAGGGCAAAATTAGAACCAAAATATCTGATGAGCACCTTGAAAATTCATTGAGAATTGCTGTTACATACATCCAACCAGATATTGATTTGTTAGTTTACAATAAACCGTGTCAAATATCGCACTACTTTTATGTTGCCCTCGTTTACTTTTATAATTAAAAAATGTACAAAAAAAATGGAGTTTTATTACTCAGATTATCTATATTAGTGATTGTTAACTTGTGATCTGCCCATCTTCTGCTCATCAGTTATCCTTAGGCCTCATGCACACAGGACGTTTTTGGACGTTTTTACAGTTGCTGTTTTTACCTTCATATGTTTTTTCCTACAGTCAATAAACTCCCCATCATGGTATCCTATGTGTCCATGCACACATAGGCTGTTATCAACTGTTTTTGCCTAGGGTGTTTTTGATTTGTAAAAACACCCCAAGACTAGTGGGTTCTGAGGGACGTTTTTCAGCTGTAAAAACGCTCAAAAACATGCAAAAATGTGGCTCACAAACGTTTTTGGACGTTTTTGATCCATTGTAATAAAAAAAAAAATGCTCAAAAACGCTACTACTCAAAAAACGCTAGTGCAAGAACACTGAAAAAAAAGCTCAAAAACTCACTACAAAGCTTCTGACATTTTTAGAACTTTTTTTGTAACGTCCTGTGTGCATCAGGCCTAATTGTTAGTGCATTTTATCAGTGGCCCAAGACAATTCTTCTTCTTCCAATGTGGCCCAGGAAGGTCAAATGTTGGACACCCCTACCTTAAAGCGGAGTTCCACCCAGAATTTTTTTTTACAGCATTCAAGTCCTTTGCCTAATTATACTTACCTTTGAAGGAACAAAAAATTTATACTCACCCAAAGTCGCTTGTTGCTAGGTGGTCTCTGTATCTGCCCCTTTTAGGTCCGAGGCTCTTCTCCTCACTTCCTGCTTCGCCTGGCCTTCTGGGAGATGTGACTCATCATTTCCCAGGAGTCAGTGGGCTTCCCTAAACTGTAAGATCGTGTTACTTCCAGACCAGAAATGACACGATTTAATGCGGACCGAGATCGAGGAGTGCATGATGGTTACCCACCATGCACTTCTTTCAGGAAGAGATGCCAGAAGACTACAGATGGGCTTCAGATGCCCTCACCTAGAATGGAAAAGTCCAGCAGTGAGAGAAACAAAATTGTGAGTAAAAAATATATGTAATTACTAGGCGGTTTGAAAGCAAGGAAACAAAAGGTTACATCTATTTAGTATTAAAAGAGTGAATGCCAAAAAAAAAAAAAATTCTGGATGTAACTCCGCTTTAATGCCAGGAGGAGGAGGTGGGCACGCTGTGATTGGGAGTCACATGAGTGGAAAGCTCCTAAACACAAGTATGCATCAGGAGCTTTCCGTTACCTGCCAGTTACTGTGCCAGGTGCGTGCAGGGAATGTGCACTTAGCACAGTAATGTGTTTGCCTAGGGCTGCATACTATATATGCAGCCTCTGCGTTAAAGCCAACCCGCTGATAAGCCACAAATATGTGTACAACCAGCAAAAGTGGTTAAGGTAAAAAAACCTTTTTCGTTTTGCTCTCTCCTAACCCCCCTAAATATTTACCTGAGCCCTATCTCAATCCAGTGCTGTGCCTGAGTCTCTCTATCTCTCATCACTGGATTAGAGATAGCAGTGGGTGCCACTGCCTCCTGATGCTGTCAATCACAGCCTGTGAGGAGAGAGTAGTGGGCAAGCCTGACCTGCACTGTCTGTGTCTGTAGACACAGGCAGCATGGCTCAAGTTCGAGCTCGTAGGTGTGCCACAACAGGTTGCATGCCGAAGGAGGAGCCAGGAGGAACAAGGGAAGCAAGGGGATCAGGGTTGCTCTGTTCAAAACCATTGCAGGGAGCAGGTAAGTATGAACCTGTTTGTTATTTTAAAAAAAGAAATTAGCCTTTACAATAACTTTAACTTTGAGTGGAGTTGGGTTCCTACCTTAGTGTGGATGTGAGAGTGTAACTATGTTTGATTATGAATTTCTACTTTTATTATTTCGACATTATGCTTCTCTAGGCAAACCTGGATGATGACATTAATTTGCATAAGCTCTGCCCTGCTTGTTTCATGATTATATTTGTTAAACTATCTCTAGAATGGATTCTTGAACCCGGCATGTGGTTTACTCTATGTCTTTTCACCGAACAGACCATCAAACCAGAGAAAAGGAAAGATAGTTTATTGTCCAGATCCAGCCAGAAGAGAAAAACAAGATAAAGAAAAAGTTCTCAAAATTTGTACTTTCCTTGAAGGCTTGCAGCTACTGTCCTTGGCACTGACTCTGGAGTTTAAAGAGGACCTTCCTTGACAACAAAAGTCAAATACTCATGGAAGGTGCACTTTAAATACAGCCAGATTTCCATCACTAGAGCCTGCAGACACACAATGCTTGGTACCCAAACCGTACCACCAAGTTTTACACAGAACATTTCCCTATTTCACAACTCCCAATATTTTGAGTGGAGCATTGTGATAAGGAGTAAGACCTCCTTTCACACTGAGCACTTTTGAAGAGCTTTTCAGGTGCTTTTGAAGAGCTTTCCATTCATTTTAATGGAGAGGGGGGTTTTTCACCGCCCTGTCAGTGCACTGCCCAAGTGTGAAAGCATTCATTGATTTTAATGGAAATAGTCTTTCGTGAGCTTTTTAGGCACTTTTTTTTTTAGACTGAAAGCTCCTGAAAAGCACCTCAGTGTGAAAGGGGTCTAAATAAGCTTATATCAGATGACTATTCAAGAAAACATTGCCTTACCTATGGAAACAAGCATATTTTGCCTAAGAGATAATGTGTACAGGCCTACAATATCCTGTATTCAGATACAAAATATATAAGGATCTGAACGTAGCAGCGTTAGAGGACCATTCACACAGCTCCAGTTGTGTCTGTAGTGCTTAGCAAAAACAAGAAATCTCTGCGTCCAGGCTCTCATTTGGACTGTATTTTATGCTGTACACATGAAAAGAACAAACTGCGTAAATGTTTAACCACATCAGTACTGGGCACAAAAACCCTCTTCCTGTCCAGGCCAATTTTCAGCGCTATCACACTTTGAATGACAATTACTCAGTCATGCAACACTGTACCTATATGAAATTTGCGTCCTTTTTTTTCACACAAATAGAGCTTTCTTTTGGTGGTATTTAATCACTAGGGTTTTTTTTATTTTTTGTGCTATAAATAAAAAAATATTGAAAATGTTGTGAAAAAATGCCTTTTTCTTTGTAAATGTTGGTCAAAATTTATACTGCTACCTATCTTTGGTAAAAATAACCCAAATAAGTGTATATTATTTGGTCCTTGTGTAAGTTATAGAGTCTACAAGCTATGATGCCAATCATTGAAAATTGATCACACCTGATATACTGACAGCCTATCTCATTTCTTGAGACCCTAACAAGCCAGAAAAGTACAAATACCCCCCAAATGACCCCTTTTTGGAAAGTAGACATTCCAAGGTGTTTAGTAAGAGGCATGGTGAATTTTTTGAAGTTGTAATTTTTTCCCACAATTCTTTGCAAAATTAAGATTTTTTTTTCTTTTTTTTTCACAAAATTGTCATTGTAACAGGTTATTTCTCACGCCCAGCATATGCATACCACAAATTACACCCCAAAACACATTCTGCTACTCCTCCTGAGTATGGCGATACCACATGTCTGAGACTTTTTCACAGCCTGGCCACATACAGAGGCTCAACATGCAGGGAGTGCCGTCAGGTATTCTAGGGACATAAATTACACATCTAATGTCATGACGACCTATCACATTTTTGAAGGCCCTGGAGCACCAGGACAATGGAATTGCCCACAAAATGACCCCATTCTGGAAAGCAAACACCCCAACGAATAATCTATGAGGCAGTAGTTTTTGGAAAATGTGGGAAAAAAATGAAAACATTTTTTTTTACACAAAGTTATCCATTTATATGATATTTCCAACACATAGCATGTACGTAGCAAAAATGACAACCCAAGATACATTCTACTACTCCCCCCGAGTATGGCGATACCACATGTGTAAGACTTTTACACAGTCTGGCCACATACAGAGGCCTAACATTGAACTAGCACCTTCTGGCGTTCTACGAGCACAAATTACACATCTCATTTCTCAACCACCTACCTATTACACTTTTGAAGGTCCTGGAGCACCAGGACAATGGAATTGCCGACAAAATGACCCCATTTTGGAAAGCAAACACCACAGCGTATAATCTATGAGGCATAATGAGTCATTTGAACATGTCATTTTTTTCCAGTAGTTTTGGAAAATGTGGGGAAAAAAATGAAAACACTTATTTTTACACAAAGTTGTCAATTTATATGATATTTCCAACACGTAGCATGTACATAGCAAAAATGACACCCCAAAATACATTCTACTACTCCTCCTGAGTATGGCGATGCCAAATGTGTGAGACTTTTACAGGTGATGTTTACTCATGGGTCACTGACAGGTGACTGGCGATGGTCACCGATGGGTGACTGGCGGTGGTCACTGATGGGTGACGGGTGACTGGCGGTGGTCACTGATGGGTGACGGGTGTCTGGCGGTGGTCACTGATGGGTGACGGGTGTCTGGCGGTGGTCACTGATGGGTGACGGGTGTCTGGCAGTGGTCACTGATGGATGATAGGTGACTGGCAGTGGTCACTGATGGGTGATGGGTGACTAGCGGTGGTCACTGATAGGTGATGGGTGACTGGCGGTGGTCACTGATGGGTGACGGGTGTCTGGTGGTGGTCACTGATGGGTTACTGGTGATAGTCACTGATGGGTGACTGGCGGTGGTCACTGATGGGTGCCGGGTGTCTGGTGGTGGTCACTGATGGGTGTCTGGTGGTGGTCACTGATAGGTGATGGGTGACTGGCGGTGGTCACTGATGGGTGACTGGTGGTGGCCACTGATGGGTGACTGGCAGTGGTCACTGATGGGTGGCGCGTGTCTGGCGGTGGTCACTGATGGGTGTCTGGCGGTGGTCACTGTTGGGGGACCAGTGCCTGGCGGTGATCACTAATGTGTGACAGGTGACTGGCAGTGGTCACAGATGCGTGACGGGTGACAGGTGACTGGCAGTGGTCACTGTTGGGTGACTAGCGGTGGTCACTGATGGGTGACGGGTGACTGGTGGTGGTCACTGATGGGTGACAGGTGTCTGGTGGTGGTCACTGATGGGTAACTGGTCACAGTCACTGATGGGTGATGGGTGACTGGCGGTGGTCACTGATGGGTGATGGGTGACAGGCCACGGGTGACTGGTGGTGGTCACTGATGGGTGAGGGGCCATGGTCAGTGATGGGTGACAGGTGACAGGCCATGGTCAGTGTTGGGTGACAGGCCACTGATGTGTGGCTGTTAACACACCATGGTAACTGATGGGTGACGGGTGACACGCCATGGTCACTGATGGGTGTCGGGTGACAAGCCACGGTCACTGATGGGTTACATGCCACGGTCACTGACGGGTGACAGGCCACGGTCAGTGATGGGTGACGGGTGACAGGCCACAGTCACTGATGGGTGACGGGTGACATGCCACGGTCACTGATGAGTGACAAGCCACGGTCACTGACGGGTGATGGGTGACAGGTAAACTTTATGATGGCAGTCTGATGACAGGTACACTTTATGGGTGCAGATGGGGTGACTGTTGGGTGACTGGTGCATTGGGGGGGCAGGGGGGAGTGACAGGGTGTGTTTTTACTTTACAGATCAGTAACTCACTGATCCTAGCTCTTCTCTCCTCACACTGGAAACTGTGTGAGGAGAGAAGAGCTGGTAACAGTGAGTTAACGCTCTGTTTACATTGGATGTGATCGGCTGTGAAGTAGATCACAGCCGATCACAAGGTAACAGCCGGCGGGCGGCGGCTGATACCAATGTCAGTGACAGGCAGTGCTCCCTGGGAGCATGATCCCGCGCATGCGCCGTGCGAATGGGGGACGTACCATTTGTGATCAGCCGTGGCTTTGATCACGTGGGAAACAGCTATAACCAATGGCTGTTCACCCCAGTCGGTGACGCGTTGTGTCCCGGGGACACGCCGCCACCGACAGAGCCGAGATGCGCGCGCCCGATCACGCGTAATCCCGGCTTAAAGGGGCAACGTCATATGACGTCCGCCCGCAACAATAGCCGTTCCGCCCCGCCGGGCGGACGGCAAGTGGTTAAGGAGGAAAGGACCGCTGCAACTCCTGACCAGACCAGGTAAATAAACAATAAGGAGAGGCCTCAGCCTACATGTCTACATGTACAATGTAAGTGGACTGTATGCACTGTCGCTGCTGCCTAGTGCATTCAGGGCCAAGATAAAACATCAATGATGTAAAGGCAGTATTTATGGCACATGTGCAGAATGACTTTCAGTAATCCAGAATGATTGACGTCCAAGGTCAAGGAACTGTAGGCTGCACATCCCCTCCCCAAAACAACAAAGCTCAAACCATTGTTAAATAAATTAGCAAACATACAAAATATATGGTACTAAATGGCCGCAAGCACCTTTTTTGGTTTATTAAAATTTAAGAGCAAATAACTTTATTAAATTAAATAAATACTGAAATTTCAACACATATCGCTCAGTCATAGAACTCAAGCGAGATAATATAAATTTACTCTTCCGTTCACTGACAGACGCAGCCTTCTTATGACACGTGGGTTATGCTCATATTACTAGGAGTAGACTAGGCAAAAATAAAACAAAAGCATAGGTTGGCCCCTCCCAGGGGGCCGTCCTCACCTTAGCATATAATCCCCCTGCTCTGCATAGCACATCAGTTTTAAATTGCCTAGTGCAAGGAGTAGACCTGGTTCCCTATGGGATCTGCGGTCTCCTGAAGATTTTTTCTGATGAAGACTGCTATCAAGAAGCCGGCTGGTGGTATAGAGGATATCTAGAATACAAAAACTTTCCCCAGTCCAGCCGGCACTATGCGAGCTACCCTTAGCGGGGGCCCGCCGCATAGCGCCCGTTCCGTGCGGGCGGCCAGTGGCTAAAACCCACTAGAGCCCAGTGACTGGTTTTGTTCCTGTCCAGGGGCCTGGCCAGCAGCATGCCTCTCTATGGGGAGGTAAGTCTGCTCCGGGTGGCTACCCGATGCGCCCGTCGGATTGGTGAGTGGACCCCCCTTCCGTCCTAGGGGCGCGGAGAGTGGGCACCTGGGCAGCTTCTGTGGTAGCTGGCCGGTGGGGGTCTGTTAGTGGGGACACACTGGGTGGTTCCCCTTTGAGGATTATCTCCCGCCCCCCCTTCCCCCCCACTCCCCCCCCCCCGCAGTACCACACCTTGCACTGACTGTTCGGAGTACTGCATTATGCGGTTCGCCGCCATTCGGTGTGGATCACCGTTCGTTCGTCTGCCGACCACACCATTTTGCTATAAGCTCTGCTTGTGTTAATGGCAGCATCCATTGTTTGGTAACCACATGTGGTTTTCAGCCTGTCCTCTGGCAGCCCCCAGTGGTAATTTTTGGTATTACAGGAAGTGATATATAAACAGAATTAGTACTTCCGGTTTCACTTGGACAATGTGGCTGACACTCGATGGTGCAGGCTCTTGAAGTGCAGTGGATTTCTGGGCATTGCTCATTCCGGTCACAGTGCTGAGGCATTTAAAACAGCAAGTATAGCTGGCTCTCCCTGGGTGCTGGTAGCGGTGGGTGCAATCCTCCCGGGTCTCCCTGGCTGATTGGTGGGGTAGAGGTGGTGGTCACACAGTGGGGGTGCCGGAAGGCTGGGATGTCAGAGGCCAGCAAGGCTATGGCAGGTGTACCTGCGGATCAACAATCCACCCCAGGAACCTTGGTGTCCTTGGAACAGCTGAGGGCGTTATTTGGGGAATTCTTTCCCCGGGCGGGGGACCCGGTTCCGGGGGGCCCCAAAAAATGCCCACCCCCCTCATTCCTCAGGGGAGGATTCGGATTCAGAAAGCACCTCAGTGGTCACACCTGTGGACCTATCAGAGGGTGAACTGCCCTCAGAAGGCGAAGGTGATCAGGAGGCATGATAAAGCGATAGTGGCCGCTCTGATCACTGATATCCGTGCCTCCATGCAGCTTGACCAAGCAGGGGAGTCGCATGAGTCCACAAATATTTGTGGATCACTTAAACCCCGTAGGTCCCCTAGGGCTTACCCTTATGATCAGGTGTTTGAACAGGCGGTGTTCAAGGAATGGCTGCGGCCACCAAATTCCTTTGCTTTTCCTAAAAGCTTTGCTGTTCGCTACCCCTTTGAGGATAGCTTTACTAAGAGATGGGCTTCCCCAACGGTGGACCCCCCAGTGGCCGGTCTGAAGAAGGCAACAACCATTCCCTTGGAGGGGTCTCCGTCTTTTAAGGAGGCGGCCGATCGCCGCACGGAGGCAGTCTAAGGCACTGTTCTTGTTGGCTGGGTCAGCCATGCGGCCGGCGCTAGTGGCTGCGATGGCGGCACAATCTCTTCACGAGCACGCTGCCACACTGCACACTGGTTTAACTTGTGAGTGTGCACAGGCTGAGGTGCAGCGGGCACAACATTTGGAAGAGGGTCTCCGCTACATATGCCATGCTGCTTTGGACCTTCTTCCCATATTGTCAAAAATGTCTGTTTTTGCAATTGTTATCAGGCGGGTGCTGTGGCTCCGCTCTTGGTCGGGCAACTAGGCTTCAAAGAAAGCTTTTGCAGATCTTCCCTTTCAGGGAGGGCGTCTGTTTGGCCCACAGTTGGATGAAATCATTAAGGATTTGACGGGAGGGAAGAGTACTTTCCTTCCAGAGCCGAAGCGGCGGGATTTTCGCCATAGGCAGGGCCCTGTTTCTTCAGGTCAGAAGTAGTTTTTTCGGGCACCCGGCTCAGCGGGTAAGGGCTTCAAGTCCGGTAAGGCTTCCGCTGGGCGCAGTAAAAGGCCCTGGCAGCATAAGTCCGAAAAAGCAAAGGATAAATCAACCTCCGCATGATGGGTACGGTTGCTGGGGTTCGCAGACAGATGGACTGCCCGCATCACCGATCGGTGGGTACTGGAGGTGGTGTCCTCTGGGTACAGGATATAATTCATCTCTCTGCCCCAGAAAGGTTCTTCCCTTCAAACTTGAGACTCCCTCAGGGGCGTCGGGAGGCGCTTCTAGGCGCCGTTCGGGCGCTTGCCGAACAGGGGGTGATTGTACCGGTACCCATGGTGGAAAGATTTCACGGGTTTTACTCAAACCTCTTTGTGGTGCCCAAAAAGGGCAGTGTCAGGCCAGTTCTGGACCTGAAGGCATTAAACCGCTTCGTAAAAACGAAGAGATTCAGGATGGAGTCCATCCGCTCGGTCGTGGCCGCCCTGCACCAAGGGGAATTCATGGCGTCCCTGGATATCAGGGACGCGTATCTCCATGTTCCAGTTTGTCACAGTCACCAGCGTTTTCTACGCTTCGCAGTGGGGGACCTGCATTACCAGTTTGTGGCACTTCCCTTCGGGTTGGCTTCATCTCCCCGAGTGTTCACCAAGGTGGTGGCCCCGATGCTGGCGCTGCTGAGACAGAGAGGTATCGCGGTAGTAGCATACCTCGACGATTTACTCCTGAGAGCAGAGTCTGCTGCGGCTCTGGAGGAGAATGTGACAATTACGGTGTCCACGTTAGAGGAGTTTGGTTGGCTAATCAACCTGCAGAAGTCATCGTTGACTCCATTCTGCCGGCTGGAATACCTGGGTCTGATTCTGGACACGGTGCAGGCAAAGGTGTTTTTACCACCAAACAAGCTCCTGACACTTCAGGCAGCAGTGCGAACCCTGTTATCACGCCAGTGGTCCTCCTTACGGTTCTGTATGCGAGTGTTGGGGTTCATGGTGTCGACTTTCGAAGCGATACCTTACGCCCAGAGTCACACTTGACTCTTGCAGAGAGTGATCAGGTTGGATCATCAGTCCCGAGTATCCTTGATTTGGTGGATTCGGGCTCCGGCCCTAAGGTTGGGAAAATGTTTTCTCCCCCTCAATTGGTCGATAGTAACGACGGATGCCAGCCTATCGGGCTGGGGAGGGGTCCTGGGTCAGTTCTCTGCCCAGGGTCATTGGTCAGTGCAGGAAGCTTGTCTTTCAATAAATATACTGGAACTGAGAGCGATCAGACTTTGTCTGTCACGTTGGTCAGAAAGGCTGCGAGGCCTCCCTGTCCGGGTTCAGTCGGACAATGCCACGGCTGTGGCATATGTGAACTATCAGGGCGGAACAAGAAGCTCGGCAGCAGCCGAGGAGGCGGCTCTGATCCTTCGGTGGGCAGAACTTCACGTGCCAGCTCTCTCTGCAATCTACATCCCAGGCGTGGAAAATTGGCAGGCGGACTTTCTCAGCCGCTGGACTCTGGATCAAGGGGAATGGTCCCTACATCCAGAAGTGTTCCGCCAGATTTGCCTCAAGTGGGGCACACCAGAGGTGGCCCTCATGGCCTCCAGGTTCAATCACAAGGTACAGACCTTTGTGTGCAGAACAAAAGATCCTTTGGCGGTCGCCTAGGACGCACTGGTAGCACCCTGGGGTCAGTATCGGCTACTGTACATCTTTCCTCCTCTAAAGCTTCTATCGCGGGTTCTGCGCAGGATAGAAGCAGAGGGAATCCCGACAATCCTGGTAGCTCCGGATTGGCCTCGGCATCCTTGGTACGCCAACGTAGTACGGATGCAGACAGATGTTCCGTGGCGTCTTCCACTTCGCGAAGACCTACTGTCTCAGGGGCCCATCTTGCACCCTGCTTTACCCTCGCTGGCTTTGACGGCTTGGCTATTGAGTCCCAGGTGTTGAGGGATAGGGGTGTCTCGGACTCCGTGATCCCTACTATGATTGAAGAATGTAAAAGTACCTCACGTAAGATTTATCATAGGACCTGGAAGGCCTATATTACCTGGTGCGAGGCAGGGGGTTTGAACCCCTGCTCTTATATAGAGTACTGACTTTTTTGCAGCAAGGACTGGACAAGAACCTGGCATTAAGTACACTTAAGGGTCAGATTTCGGCCCTGGCGGTTCTTTTTCAACCGCCCTTGGCATCTCATTCATTGATCCGTGCATTTGTACAGGGGGTACGTCATGTGGCTCCTCGGATACGGTCGCCTCTGGCACCGTGGGATTTGAATCTGGTGCTTTCTGTGCTGCAGAAACCACCATATGAAAAGATTAGGGACAATGCCTTGCGACTGTTGTCACAGAAAGTGGCTTTTCTGGTGGCTGTCACATCCGCTAGGAGGGTGTCTGAGTTGGCAACATTATCCTGCAAGTCACCTTACTTGGTCCTTCATAAAGGACAAGGCGGTTTTGCTACCTTCCCCTTCGTTTCTTCCGAAGGTGGTTTCTTCTTTTCATTTAAATGAGGACATTGTTCTTCCCTTATTGTGCCCACACCTGTCGCATCCCAAAGTAGTTGAGCTGCATTCTTTGGATGTGGTGAGGGCTTTGCGGGTGTATTTGTTTTTTACAGCTTCTATTCGGAAGTCTGATTCTTTATTTGTGCTGACGGAAGGGTCACGCAAAGGCATGGCGGCCTCGTCAGCTACCATTTCTCGTTGGATCAGGAAGACCGTGACTCATGCATATGAGATTCGGGGCAAGGTGCCCCCGTTTCCAGTCACGGCTCATTCCACCAGGGCAGTTGGTACTTCCTGGGCGTTTAGACACCAGGCCTCGGTGTCTTAGGTGTGCAAAGCGGCTATTTGGGCCTCAGTGCACACGTTTAATAAGTTTTACAGAATTGATGTTTCAGCATCTTTGGATGCGGCTTTGGCCGCAAAGTATTACAAGTGGCAGTGTAGGCGCGATTAGCGCCGCCTGAGTGGGCATTTTCTGTTGGGTACAGTTGTTATAGTTTGCCCACCCCTCTTGATTGGCACAGCTTTGGGACGTCCCCACGTGTCATAAGAAGGCTGCGTCTGTCAGTGAACGGAAGAGTAAAAGGGATTTTATTATAACTTACCGTAAAATCCTTTTCTCTGAGTTCACTGACAGACGCAGCACCCACCCCTCTGTGTTGAGTTTGTACGGCTTGTTATGAACTGATGTGCTATGCAGAGCAGGGGGATTATATGCTAAGGTGAGGACAGCCCCCTGGGAGGGGCCAACCTATGCTTTTGTTTTATTTTTGCCTAGTCTTCTCCTAGTAATATGAGCATAACCCACGTGTCATAAGAAGGCTGCGTCTGTCAGTGAACTCAGAGAAAAGGATTTTACGGTAAGTTATAATAAAATCCCTTTATTCATACAACAACTTCCCCCCTTGATACAAGAGTGATAAAACCACATAAAGTGCTAGCAACAAGGGTGGGAGGGAGGGTAGCTTGCCAATCCTGGTTAACTGCGAGGAGAGCCCATTTTCAGAGTCCTGATATACTGTAGGACTATAGAAGCTTCTGGAAAGGCACATGTATATATACTGTATACAGGGATATGTGAGGTAATGACATGTATATAAACTGTGTATAGGGATATGTGAGGTAAAGATATGTATATATTCTGTATACAGGGATATGCGAGGTAGGGTAGGGACATGTATATATGTATACAGGGATATGTGAGATAATGAGATATATATATATATATACTGTATACAGGGATATGTGAGGTAATGCCATGTATATATTGTATACAGGGATATGTGAGGTAATAACATGTATATAAACATGTGCAAAATGTGACATTGAATTAAAGTGTTTGTTCACCAATGCCAGGCGTCTGCCAAGCAAAATAGGTGAGTTGGAAGCTCTGGTGCATGAGGAGAACTATGATTTGATTGATATAGCTGAATCTTGGCTTCATTCTTCACATGACTGGGCTATTAATATTCCTGGCTATGCTCTCTTTTGGAAAAACAGGGTAAACGGAAGGGTGGTGGTGTCTGCCTCTATGTGAGAAGTGATCTCAAAGCGAGTGTGAATGAGGACCTAGTTGATGGAGACTGAATGAGTGGATGGGTCTGAAGCATTATGGGTAGATCTGCATATGGGTGTGCACACTACAAAGGTTATCTTTGGAGTTTGTTTTAGACCTCCCAGTGTTAAAGAGGAGGTGGAGACTCTGCTCCTTGCACAGATGGAAAGAGCTGCAAGGGCTGGGACAGTGATAATAATGGGGGATTTTAACTACCCTATTACCCTATTACAGGACAATTTTATGGTCCAGTTTATTGAGGCCCCAACTAGGAATGACGCTTTGCTGTACCTGGTAATCTCAAACCATGCAGAGCTTATTACCAATATGCATATAAAAGAATATCTGGGTAACAGTGACCATAACATGATTTCATTTAATGTAAGCTGCAAGCAACAAACACATACGGGAAAGATAAAAACACTTAATTTTAACAGAGCTGCTCTCCAGGACTTAGACTGGGAGGGAATATTGGCATAGATGAACACAGAACAGAAATGGGAATTTTTCAAAAAAACTGTATGCAAATTCACTGTAAAGTATATTCCCATGGGCAATAAGTTTAAAAGGCTAAAAATAAAACATATGTGGCTCACGGCCAAAGTTAAAAAAGTTATAAATGATAAGATAAGAGCATTTAAAAAATATAAAAATGTCATCTTTTAAATGTTACAAAGAATATAACAGAATATGTAAAAAGGAAATCAAGGACGCAAAAATTCAAAACGAACGAAAGATTGCAAAAGATTCTTCAAATATATTAATTGTAAAAAGGTCAGGTCTGAGCATGTAGGCCTCTTTGCATGACTGGGGACAAAGAGAAGGCAAACATATTAAAGACATTCTTCAGCTCTGTGTATACAAAGGAGCATGGGGAAGCTCATGTCCACAATGGGGGTGGTAGTGACACAGCCACAAATGATCCACAATGGCTCAAAAGTGAAATGGTCCAGAAGTATTTAGACAGAATAAAGGTAGATAAAGCACCTGGACCAGACGGCATTCATCCACGAATCCTAAAGGAATTGAGCTCTGTCATTTCAAAGCCATTGTATCTAATTTTTAGGGACTCCTTAATGACTGGAATAGTACCCCTGGATTGGTGTAGTGCCAATGTGGTGCCTATATTTGAAAAGGGATCAAAGTCTTTACCAAGTAACTATAGACCTATAGCTGGGAAGATACTGGAGAGTTTAATAAAAAGACCACATAGATGAGTTCTTGTTGGAAAAAATTGTTTTAAGCAACAGACAATATGGATTAATGAAAGACAGAAGTTGTCAAACAAACCTGATTTCTTTTTATGAGGAGGTAAGTAAAACCTTGGGCAGAAGGGTGCCTGTGGACGTGGTATACTTGGATTTTGCAAAAGCGTTTGACACCGTTCCCCACACACGGCTAATTTGTAAGGTAAAGTCTATAGGCTTGGAAAGATACGTTTGTAAATGGATAGGAAACTGGCTAAAAGACCGAATTCAGAGAGTAATGGTTAATGATTCTTACTCTGAATGGTCTAAGGTTATCAGTGGTGTACCCCAAGGTTCAGTGTTGGGACCCTTACTTTTCAATTAATTTATAAATAATATAGGGTCTGGGATTAAAAGTACCATTTCAGTGTTTGCAGATGACACCAAGCTATGCAGTGGAATAATGTCCTTACAGGATGTCTCCAACTTACAAGCAGACCTCAATTCACTGTCTAATTGAGCGACTGTGGCAAATGAGGTTTAATATTGTTAAAAGTGAAGTTATGCATTTGGGGGCGAAGAATATGCATGCATCATACATACTAGGGGGAGTAAAACTGGGGAAATCCATATATAGTATCCCAAAAAAGTGAGTACATCCCTCACATTTTTGTAAATATTTTATTCTATTTTTTCATGTGACAACACTGAAGAAATTACACGTTGCTACAATGTAAAGTAGTGAGTGTACAGCTTGTATAACAGTGTAAATTTGCTGTCCCCTCAAAATAATTCAACACACAGCCATTAATGTCTAAACCGCTGGCAACAAAAGTGAGCACACCCCTAAGTGAAAATGTCCAACTTTGGCCCAATTAGCCATTTTCCCTCCCTGGTGTCATGTGACTGGTTAGTGTTACAAGGTCTAAGGTGTGAATGGGGAGCAGGTGTGTTAAATTTGGTGTTATCGCTCTCATTCACTCATACTGGTCACTGAAAGTTCAACATGGCATCTCATGGCAAAGAACTCTCTGAGGGTCTGATAAAAGGAATTGTTGCTCTACATAAAGATGACTTAGGCTATAAGAAGATTGCCAAGACCCTGAAACTGGCCGGCAGCACGGTGGCCAAGACCATACAGCAGTTTAACAGGACAGGTTCCACTCAGAACAGGCCTTGCCATGGTCGACCAAAGAAGTTGAGTGCACATGCTCAGCATCATATCTAGAGGTTGTCTTTGGGAAATAGGCGTATGAGTGTTGCCAGCATTGCTGCAAAGGCTGAAGGGGTGGGGGGGGGGGGTCAGCCTGTCAGTGCTCAGACCATACGTCGCACACTGAATCAAATTGGTGTGCATGGCTGTTGGCCCAAAGGGAAGCCTCTTCTAAAGATGATGCACAAGAAAGCCCGCAAACAGTTTGCTGAAGACAAGCCGACTAAGGACATTGATTACTGGAACCATGTCCTGTGGTCTGATGAGACCAAGATAAACTTATTTGGTTCAGATGGTGTCAATCATGTGTGGCAGCAACCAGGCAAAGAGTACAAAGACAAGTGTGTCTTGCCTACAATCAAGCATGGTGGTGGAAGTGTCATGGTCTGGGGCTACATGAGGGCTGCCGGCACTGGGGAGCTACAGTTCATTGAGGGAACCATGAATGCCAACATGTACTATAACATACTGAAGCAGAGCATGATCCCCTCCCTTCGGAGGGCAGTATTCCAACATGATAACGACCCCAAACACACCTCCAAGATGACCACTGCCTTGCTAAAGAAGCTGAGGGTAAAGGTGATGGATTGGCCAAGCATGTCTCCAGACCTAAACCCTATAGAGCATCTGTGGGGCATCCTCAAATGAAAGGTGGAGGAGCGCAAGGTCTCTAACATCCACCAGCTCCGTGATGTCATCATGAAGGAGTTGAAGAGGATTTGAGTGGCAATCTCTAAAGCTCTGGTGAACTCTATGCCCAAAACGGTTAAGGCAGTGCTGGAAAATAATGGTGGCCACTAGCCACACAAAATATTGACGCTTTGGGCCCAATTTGGACATTTTCACTTGGGGTGTACTCATTTTTGTTGCCAGTGGTTTAGACATTAATGGCTGTGTGTTGAGTTATTTTGAGGTGACAGCAAATTTATACAAGCTGTACACTCACTACTTTACATTGTAGCAAAGCGTCATTTCTTCAGTGTTGTCACATGAAAAGATATAATAAAATATTTACAAAAATGTGAGGGGTGTATTCACTCTTGTGAGATACTATATATATATATATATATATATATATATATATATATATATATATATATACACACACACACACACACTATATACAGGGATATGTGAGGTAATGACATGTACATATACTGTATACAGGGATATGTGAGGTAATGGAGTGTATATATACTGTATACAGGGATATGTGAGTTAATGACATGTATATATACTGTATACAGGGATATGTGAGGTAATGACATATATACAGTTGTGCTCACAAGTTTACATACCCTGGCAGAATTTATGATTTCTGGGCCATTTTTCAGAGAATATGAATGATAACACAACAACTTTTCTTTCACTTGTGGTTAGTGTTTGGCTGAAGTCATTTATTATCAATCAACTGTGTTTACCCTTTTTAAATCACAATGACAACAGAAACTACCCAAATGACCCTGATCAAAAGTTTACATACCCCAGTTCTTAATACCGTGTATTACCCCTTTTAACATCAATGACAGCTTGAAGTCTTTTGTGGTATTTGTGGATGAGACACTTTTTCTTCTCAGTTGGTAAAGCTGCCCATTCCTCTTAGTAAAAAGCCACCAGTTCCTGGAAATTCTTGGGCTGTCTTGCATGAACTGCACGTTTGAGATCTCTCTGGAGTGGGTCAATGATATTGAGGTCAGGAGACTGAGATGACCACTCCAGAACCTTCACTTTATTCTGCTGTAGCCCATGACAGGTCGACTTGGCCTTGTGTTTTGGATCATTGTCATGTTGGAATGTCCAAGTATGTCCCATGCGCAGCTTCCTGGCTGATGAATGCAAATGTTCCTTAAAAATTTTTTTTAATAACATACTGCATTCATCTTGCCATCAATTTTGACCAAATTTCCTGTACCTTTGTAGCTCACACATCCCCAAAACATCAGCAATCCACCTCCGTGTTTCACAGTAGGAACGGTGTACCTTTCATCATAGGCCTTGTTGACTCCTCTCCAAATGTAGCATTTATGGTTGTGGTCAAAAAGCTCAATTTCTGTCTCATCACTCCAAATGACTTTGTGCCAGAAGGTTTGAGGCTTGACTCTGTGCTGTTTGGCGTATTGTATGCGGGATACTTTGTAGCATTTGAATAATAATGGCTTTCTTCAGGCGACTCGACCATGCAGCCCATCTTTCTTCAAGTGCTTCTTGAAACAGCCACACCACATGTTTTCAGAGAGTCCTGTATTTCACTGAAGTTATTTGTGGGTTTTTCTTTGCATCCCGAACAATTTTCCTGGCAGTTGTGGCTGAAATTTTAGTTGGTCTACCTGATCGTGGTTTGGTTTCAACAGAACCTCTCATTTCCCACTTCTTGATTAGAGTTTGAACACTGCTGCACATTCTCCATTCCATAGATATCTTTTTATATCCCTTTCCTGTTTTATACAGTTAAACTACCTTTTCCCACAGATCCTTTGACAAATCTTTTGCTTTCCCCATGACTCGGAATCCAGAAACGTCAGTGCAGCACTCGATGAAAGATGCAAGGGTCTGTCAGGAGCCCAGAAACTCACTGACCTTTTATACACACACACAATAATTACAAGCAAACAGATCACAGGTGAGGATGGTTACCTTTAATAGCCATTCAAACCCCTTTATGTCAACTTGTGTGCATGTTATCAGGCCAAAATCACCAGGGTATGCAAACTTTTGATCAGGGTCATTTGGGTAGTTTCTGTTGTCATTATAATTTAAAAAGAGTAAACACAGTTGATTGATAATAAATGGCTTTGGTCAAACAATAACAGTATACAGTATATTACCTCACATATCCCTATATACAGAATGTATATACAAGTCATTACCTCACATATCCCGGTATACAGTATATATACACATGGCATTACCTCACATATCCCTGTGTACAGTATATATATATATATAAATATACACACACACACACACACACACGTTATTACCACACTGTATACAGTATTTGTCATTACCTCACATATCCTTGTATACAGTATATATACAGTACATGTCATTACCTCACATATCCCTGTATACAGTATATATACACATGTCATTACCTCACATATCCTGTATATATATATATATATATATATATATATATATACTGTATACAAGAATATGTGAGGTAATGACATGTATATATACTGTATACAGGGATATGTGGGTAATGGCATCTATACATACTGTATACAGGGATATGAGAGGTAATGACATGTTCTGTATATATACTGTATACAGGGATATGTGAGGTGATGACATAAATACTGTATACAGGGATACGTGAGGTAATGACATGTATATATACTGTACATAGGGATATGTGAGGTAATGCCATGTATATATATATATATTGTATACAGGGATATGTGTGGTAATGACATTTATAAACATACTGTATACGGGGATGTGTGAGGTAATGACATGTATACATACTGTATACAGGGATATGTGAGGTAATGCCATGTATATATATTGTATACAGGGATATGTGGGGTAAGAGGTAATGACATGTATATATACTGTATACAGGGATATGTGCGGTAAGATATATATATATATATATATATATATATATATATATATATATACACACACACACATACATACTGTACAGGGCCGCTGATAGGGGGGACCACTAGCCCTGGTTTGGGGGGCCCGAAGCACACAGGGGGGCCCACACAGTGGGGATTAGTGACAGATGACAAGTGTGTCTCTTTTCCTTCAGCAGATGCTCTCCTTCCCTCTCCCTGCTGCTATACTTTATCTGATAAGAAAGAGACAGTATTCCCTCACTAATCCCCCTCGCTGTGTGGGCCCCCTCCTCTCAGCACTGAAGTTTGTTATCTCTAATTTAGGCCCCATGCATACTGGCTTAAAAAAATGTTGCTTCTAAAGCAGTTTAGTGTTTTGCCTGTAGAAGCAGCTCAATGTTATCCTGTGTGTCCATACACATTAGGACGATTACAGGCATATTTTAAGCTCAACGTTTAAAGACAGATTTAAAAAACCCTTCTGGTTCTCCTAAACTCGTCTAAACTTTGTACAAAAAAATGTTCTATATGAGCGTTTTTTTCTGCCAAGTGAACTGGAGTTTTTTTTAAGCCCAGTGTTCATGGAGCTTAACTTTTTTCTCTCCCTCGGATCCCGGGGCCTGTATATTTTTTTCATCTCATCTTCATTTTTATTTATTAACTCAGTTTTATCTTTTAGATTTATCAGGGATTCTGTGAGTTATGTTGTATTTGTGTCTGATAATAGTTCTATTGTATTTTTAGCGAAATATAGCTTTAATACTTTCTTGCGGGGGCCCTGTCAAATAGTCTGTATGGGGCCCTGCGATTTCTATCAGCAGCCCTGATACTGTATACAGGGATATGTGAGGTAATGCCATGTATATATACTGTACACAGGTATATGTGAGGTAATAACATTTATATACATACTGTATACAGGGATGTGGGTGGTAATGACATGTATATATACTGTATACAGCGATATGTGAGGTAATGAGATATATATATACAAGGATATGCGAGGTAATGGCAGACATGTATATTATGGAAAATTGTTATCAAATAC
>BLSH010311756.1:1559476-1579418 GCA_018402905.1 Glandirana rugosa
GGACATATGTCATATATATATATATATATATATATATGAGATATATATATATATATATATATATATATATATATATATATACTGTATACAGGGATATGTGAGGTAATGCCATGTATACATACTGTATACAGGGATATGTGAGGTAATGACATGTATATATACTGTATACAGGGATATGCGAGGTAATGACAGACATGTATATATACTGTATACAGGGATATGTGAGGTAGGGACATGTATATATACTGTATACAGCGATATGTGAGGTAATGAGATATATATATACAAGGATATGCGAGGTAATGGCAGACATGTATATTATGGAAAATTGTTATCAAATACTTACCCGTAATTTTCCTTTCCTGGCCTATCCTCACGTCAGCACACAATGGGTTAACGCCTCTTGCAGGCGCTCACATGACCACCTATAACTAGCTGAATAAAAGACATCCCCTCCCCCACCAAGGTGTTCGATATCTTAGCCTGCAACAGGCCACTAGGGAGGGAGTCCTGTGCTGACGTGAGGATAGGTCAGGAAAGGAAAATTACGGTAAGTATTTGATAACAATTTTCCATATTCCTGGCCATACCGCATGTCAGCACACAATTGGATTTAACTAGCTGAATAAATGGGTGGGAGAGAACACATGAAAAGGAACAATGACAATCAAGGAAACACTGCCAAAGACAAGAAAAATGTATTGGTCTCATCCTACACCTTGCAGAACTTTGACTGCATGCCCGTAAAGTCGAGTGAAAGGCTAGCTGTCTCACATACATCTTCCACTGAATCCTGGCACAACTACCCCAAAGCTGCCACCCTCAGGTCGAAGGAGCTTGCACCTGTTCCTGGTCAGAAAGGTCTAATTCCTGAATGCCAATCTATTCACCCTGGTAAACCAACAGAAGAGGACTCAAGAACCTGAAGGTGAAATTAAGATTATCCACTTTCCTTCGTCTTTTGACCTTTACATGTACACTGGTAGCAACTTGTGTAAGGACCTGAAGTCCTCCTGCTGTACTCAGTGACTCTGTGTGAATGCCTGGAGGAACTTTTCCCAGTTTTCCTGAAAACTGCACATCACTTTAGAATTGAGCTTTGGAGATGAACGTAGTATCACGATTTCTGGTAAAGACACAAAAGGGATCTTTGCTGCAATCTCCAACCTCCTTCTGTCTGAAGCAATCGCTGTCAGAGGAACTAGTCTTACCACAAGGTTACCGCACTGGAAATGAAGCTATTGGAGTACGGGATGCCTGGTGCTTTCAGAGCCAAGCCCAAGTCCCATGAAATGGAACAAGGATTTCCTTGGTGTTTGTATATGGATTATGGCTTGCATGAAGCATTTGTTTGATGGCTCTTCCATCAGCCTGAAAAAGAGGATAAAGGCAGAGACTTGTACTATAAATAGAATTGTATGTCAGACCTACCTCAAGCGCCAATTGTAAAAAAAGTCCAGGATATTGGCTAGAGCTGGGGACACCCGAGAGAAAACTTTGCTAAGCAAACCAAACAAACTTCCTTCATATCCTCTTCTATATAGCGCTCATGGCCTTATGGTCTTCAAAGTCTGAACCACCTTGGATGAGAATCCCTGCACCACTAGTCTGGCTGATTCAATAGCCAGGCTATTAAGAGTCTCACTGGATTTGGGTGCTGCCATTGACGTTGGCATAAAAGATCCTGTTTGACCAGGAATGAGATTGGTGGTGCTGATGACATCTGGGGAAGCAATGAAAATCAAGGTCTCCCCAACAGGTGAAAGCACCTGTATGGCATAAACGTGTTATGTCCAAATCTTCAGAAGAATCTTCCTAATCAAGGACACTGGAGGAAGACAGACACCAATGGAAAAAAATCCCCATGGTACTGTGAATCCACCTTTCTATCACTACACCTTGTAACTTGTTACAGATACTGGAAGCTGTGTGTTCAGTGGACTCTCTATGAGAACTACTGATGGAATGCAGTATAGAGCCAATACTAGTTGAGATACCTATTGTTGTAAAATAATTTGCCTAACTGATCCGTTAGTGGATCCTGCCTTTCCAGTAAGTAAACTGCAGTTAACTAAGCGGCTCTCTGCCCAGTGAAAAGTTTATATTACAAAAAGTAACAGGAAAAAGACAGACACTTGGTGCCCCCTTGGTGGGCAATGTAAGCTACTGCTGTCTTGGTGCCAATCACCAACTTCACTCAGACCTCTTGGAGAAAAGATCCTGAAAGGTTTGCAAGGCAAGAAAAACAAAACAGCCGTGATTTAAGTCAGTCACTAGGCTCCAATGCCCTTGCTCTGGTCTCCTCAGACTGGAGGCAGACTGGCATCCGATGTCAGAATCATTCCATCTCCTGGGCTGAGAGGCACGCCACAAAAAGAGGCACACTAGTGTCCAAAACTTCCATTCTTGCCAACTTGGGCAGACACAAAGACCACCTGATTCATAGTCAGCCCATCCCATTGACTGAGGAAGGCAAATTGAAAAGCCCCCACGTGCCACCTGGGCCCAGGCAGCACTGGAATGGCCATTGTAAAATGTCCCAATGGGGACAATGCAATTCCTTGCTTATATAAATGCTGTCTCCATGACTCTTCATAGGCAGATTGTCATTTTGCAGTTTTGGAAAACCACTTGACATATTCAGGTATGATAATCTGTGAAGGATCTTGGAGTAGTTTAAGAAGGATTTCACTGTTTTTCCTGTTTGTTCACTAGTCGACTGAAAAAGGATTTCTAGGACAAGATTGTGATGCTTTGCCAGCTCCTGGCTTACACCTGCGACAATCAAAAACAGTGTCCAAGTAGTGGTAGAGCCTTATTGCCAAAGACCAATTACTGCCACTACTGATGACAAAATGTTCAAAAAGTTTCTTGGTGCTGTGCCAATTTTAAACATGGCAAAACACCCGAACTGGAAATGACAGCCAGTCACCGCAAATCCCAAATGTCTCTGGTGTTACATATATGGAAGTATATGGTAGCCAAGTCGATTGACTCTAACCGGTGTTCATGCTGAACTATCGCACAGACTCCACCTTGAACCTTTGTTGTGTATTTACCTATTTGATTTCTTCAAACACAGACAGTAGGGAAAGCTCCTGATGCCTTGGGTACTGGAAAGAATGGAGAAAACTCACCAGATCTGTTCAATTGGTGGCACCAGCACTATGGACTTGTTGCAGTATAATTTGTATATGTGAACTTGCAGTAATTCCATGTAAACAAGAAGTTTGCTTGCCCTTCACTATGATCTCATTTCATCCTGGCCTATAAGATTTGGCCTCCTGAACCCTTCTGAAGATCAACCGACTTGAGCAAAAGGACGGCTCCTTCCTTTTATTACACTGTGGCCACACTCTGGCCATTTCTTCTGTCACTCGCTTTGTCCAATGTTTTATCAAACAACAACCTCCCCTTATGGAGAATGTTACAAAGGGCTTGTGTGGAAGCTTTAGCCACGCCCCAGTGGTGCCACCACAAGGCTCCCATTGCCGTGACAATGCGCCAGCCTTAGAACTTGGTCTGTTGAAGCCACGACCAAAAGTCAGCAGCCAGGTTCAAGTCCTCCAGAGCCATGCCCATTCCTGCCGGTTCCCCTTGAATTAAAGGCCATTTTTTGTAATGCTTTAAACATCACAGTTAACGCTGTTGCTAGTCAACAGGCAAAAAACCTGCTGCTGTATAGATTTTCTGCAAGTCTGCAGGCCAGTTTTACCACAATTTCTGAGTTGAAAAGATCTCTCTGCTTTCACCTTTGAGGTGTTCAGGTGCTCTTTCAATGCATTTGTCATGTTACAGATGCGTTTTATAGAGAAAAAATGTGACATGTTCTCCTTCAGATGACTGTACTGGAACACACCGCACTGGGGTGGCGTAGGCCATTGGAATCCATGGTAAACACTGTTCATGCATTTTTGACTCCAATAAAAATGCATTGGACTGCATCTGGTGTGAACCAGCCTTAGGTCCACTTTCCAATCCATAGGATTCCTAAAGGTATTGAAAGGCAAAGATACTTGCGCACCAGACGCTGGAAGGCCCCATCCACTCCTGGAAGTGCGTTGCTTAAAACATGCATCAGCCAGCTTCATTGGATAAAGCAAGGAGACCATTGCTGTAAATTGGTCTTCTTATCACATCTCTCCCATTCTTCATCAATGAGCTTTTAACTCCCGCATTATGGGAAAAGTCCTTCCTTTTTCACATTTGGAAGATCTGCATGCGTTTGCGATGGTTGGGCCTGCGTCTTGCCTGTGACATGGATATTTGCTGCATTTGGCATTTGAGGCAATCCATGCCGATTAATGGCCAATATGCATACAGGGCTTGGCAAGGCATTTACAATTGCGCTGCTTAAACCGCATGTGAGCCATTGCCACGTTTTGCTTGAGGAGCATGAAAGCCGCCCTGTGCGGGAATGCAGGTTAACCTGGTCATGGGGATGACCAGTGGCGGGTCTTATGTGTTTGCGTTTAGGGCTACAGCTCCGAAAATCATGCAAAACACCATACATTGCAGTCCTTGAGCATTCCTTACTCTTTTGAAGACATGTCCCACGCCGCCCCCTCGTACCTTTGCTAATCTTCTGTGCCTACTGACAGGCGTGGTGGGCTCATGCACAAAAATATGATTCTGTCACCAAGAAAAAAAACTGGTACACTGTCCCTTTAAGGCCCATCTGCTTTCATCCACTTACTTAACAAGCAGTAGCAGGTGAGCCCAGGCAGCCTTCCAGAAGCAGACAGGAGACAAAAACCAGTCAGAGTGTCTAACCCCCGGGAACACAGCACAGCAGGGGAGCAAACAGCAACAAGTCTTCACCACACAGAGAAAACTGACAGGACTGCAGAGAGATGGAGAGAAAGCAGATCCTCTGCTGGCTCCAGGACTGTTGCTGCTGCTTGGTGACTGCCAGACGCTACCTTGCGCCCCCGTCCCCCTGCCCTCTGTGACATCATCCACCGCCGCTCTCAGACTGACAACAAAGCCAGGAGAGCGGCATACTCCATATACAAGACAGGAAAAATCCCAATGGTGACATTGCAGAGTCTCCTCACACCACACCTGTAGAAGTGCTGTACAAGCAACATTGCCCGCTCCTGGCACAAGGGACACCCAGTTTCGGGAGGCTTTACCATCCAACATTCTGAGTCTTCCACCTCCATGAGAGTATGAACATGGAGGGGCAGGTTCGGTAGGGGGGATATCCAGCAACAAAACTACTTACCAACAGCTATGCATAGGTGGCCTGGAGCAGACCAAAAAAAAAGAACACCTTGGTGGGGGAGGGGATGTCTTTTATTCAGCTAGTTACAGGTGGTCATGTGAGCGCCTGCAAGAGGCGTTAACCCATTGTGTGCTGACGTGAGGTATGGCCAGGAAATACTGTATACAGGGATATGCGAGGTAATGACAGACATGTATATATACTGTATACAGGGATATGCGAGGTAATGACAGACATGTATATATACTGTATACAGGGATATGCGAGGTAATGACAGACATGTATATATACTGTATACAGGGATATGTGAGGTAATGACAGACATGTATATATACTGTATAATGTGATATGCGAGGTAATGACAGACATGTATATATACTGTATACAGGGATATGCGAGGTAATGACAGACATGTATATATACTGTATACAGGGATATGCGAGGTAATGACAGACATGTATATGTACTGTATACAGGGATATGTGAGGTAATGACAGACATGTATATATACTGTATACAGGGATATGCGAGGTAATGACAGACATGTATATATACTGTATACAGGGATATGTGAGGTAATGACAGACATGTATATATACTGTATACAGGGATATGTGAGGTAATGACAGACATGTATATATACTGTATACAGGGATATGCGAGTGAACTCTGAGTGCCATGTATTTATAATTGTGGACATTCCTAGCCATGTATGAGGAGTACTGTGGAGGAATGATGTATGAGGTGATTGTAGGAGTGATGAGGACGGTGTATATTGAAGTGTACACGGACGGTGAGTCCCTCTCTCCCTCTGACATGAGGACGGTGTACAGATGAGGGAAGACATGATGATGAGGAGGAGGAGGGATGGAGTGGACAGTAGAAGGGAAGGACTGGGAAGAAGAAGAAGGAGGAGGAGGAGGCGGTGATGAGCGGCGGCGGCCTCCCTGCTGGGGGAGCGGCTGTACATCTCGTCACCTCGCCCAGGGATCTGTACACCGGAGGGGGGAGGGGGGCATTCTCCTCCCCGGGCAGGCTCCAGTGCCATGTCGGAGGCAGAGGGAGTCTCCGCGGTGGCAGCCCAGGGCTCTCCGGCCGGTGGAGGAGGAAGGGGAGCGGAGAGCCCGGCCGGGGGAGGTGCAGCGCCGATCAGAATCGCTGCCAAGAAGGGGCAACACCGCTCCGCTCCCCGGGCCAAGAAACTGGAGAAACTCGGAGTGTACTCCGCCTGTAAGGTAATCACACCGGGCACGGCGGTCTGTGTGTGTGTGACAGAGAAAGAGACAACTTCACCTCCACACTGTGCAACACTGACACTACAACACCACACTGTACTGTCACACTGACACCACAACAACATACAAGACTGCTGATACAGCACGTCCCAGTGTAACACACACCCAGCACTGCTAGACTGCTAACATCACATGGTATAACATTAACAACAAACACAGCATAGCAAGACTGCTGACACTGCATGTTATAGTGTAACACTGACACAACACACAAACATAACTACAAGACTGCTGACATCACATGGTATAATATTAACAACAACACACATAACTACAAGACTGCTGACACAACACATCATAGTATAACACTACAAGGGACTGCAGACACATCATAGTATAACACTACAAGAGACTGCCAACACAACATAGTATAACACTACAAGAGACTGGAGACACAACATAGTATAACACTACAAGAGACTGCAGACACATCATAGTATAACACTACAAGAGACTGCAGACACATCATAGTATAACACTACAAGAGACTGCAGACACATCATAGTATAACACTACAAGAGACTGCCGACACAACATAGTATAACACTACAAGACACTGCAGACACATCATAGTATAACACTACAAGAGACTGCCGACACAACATAGTATAACACTACAAGAGACTGCCGACACAACATTGTATAACATTACAAGAGACTGCAGACACATCATAGTATAACACTACAAGAGACTGCAGACACATCATAGTATAACACTACAAGAGACTGCCGACACAACATAGTATAACACTACAAGAGACTGCCGACACAACATAGTATGACACTACAAGAGACTGCTGACACAACATTGTATAACATTACAAGAGACTGCAGACACATCATAGTATAACACTACAAGAGACTGCAGACACATCATAGTATAACACTACAAGAGACTGCAGACACATCATAGTATAACACTACAAGAGACTGGAGACACAACATAGTATAACACTACAAGGGACTACAGACACATCATAGTATAACACTACAAGAGACTGCCGACACAACATAGTATAACACTACAAGAGACTGCAGACACAACATAGTATAACACTACAAGAGACTGGAGACACAACATAGTATAACACTACAAGGGACTACAGACACATCATAGTATAACACTACAAGAGACTGCCGACACAACATAGTATAACACTACAAGAGACTGCCGACACAACATAGTATAACACTACAAGGGACTACAGACACAACATAGTATAACACTACAAGAGACTGCCGACACAACATAGTATAACACTACAAGAGACTGCAGACACAACATAGTATAACACTACAAGAGACTGGAGACACAACATAGTATAACACTACAAGGGACTACAGACACATCATAGTATAACACTACAAGAGACTGCCGACACAACATAGTATAACACTACAAGAGACTGCCGACACAACATAGTATAACACTACAAGAGACTGCCAACACAACATAGTATAAACCTACAAGAGACTGGAGACACAACATAGTATAACACTACAAGAGACTGCCGACACATCATAGTATAACACTACAAGAGACTGCCGACACAACATAGTATAACACTACAAGAGACTTCAGACACAACATAGTATAACACTACAAGAGACTGCCGACACATCATAGTATAACACTACAAGAGACTGCCGACACATCATAGAATAACACTACAAGAGACTGCAGAAACAACATAGTATAACACTACAAGAGACTGCAGACACAACATAGTATAACACTACAAGAGACTGCAGACACAACATAGTATAACACTACAAGAGACTGCAGAAACAACATAGTATAACACTACAAGAGACTGCAGACACAACATAGTATAACACTACAAGAGACTGCAGACACATCATAGTATAACACTACAAGAGACTGCCGACACAACATAGTATAACACTACAAGAGACTGCAGACACATCATAGTATAACACTACAAGAGACTGCCGACACAACATAGTATAACACTACAAGAGACTGCTGACACAACATAGTATAACACTACAAGAGACTGCATACACATCATGGTATAACACTACAAGAGACTGCCGACACAACATAGTATAACACTACAAGAGACTGCTGACACAACATAGTATAACACTACAAGAGACTGCCGACACAACATAGTATAACACTACAAGAGACTGCCGACACAACATTGTATAACATTACAAGAGACTGCAGACACATCATAGTATAACACTACAAGAGACTGCAGACACATCATAGTATAACACTACAAGAGACTGCAGACACATCATAGTATAACACTACAAGAGACTGCATACACATCATAGTATAACACTACAAATGACTGCCGACACAACATAGTATAACACTACAAGAGACTGCCGACACAATATAGTATAACACTACAAGAGACTGCAGACACATCATAGTATAACACTACAAGAGACTGCCGACACAACATAGTATAACACTACAAGAGACTGCCGACACAACATTGTATAACATTACAAGAGACTGCAGACACATCATAGTATAACACTACAAGAGACTGCAGACACATCATAGTATAACACTACAAGAGACTGCAGACACATCATAGTATAACACTACAAGAGACTGCCGACACAACATAGTATAACACTACAAGAGACTGCCGACACAACATAGTATAACACTACAAGAGACTGCCGACACAACATAGTATAACACTACAAGAGACTGCTGACACAACATAGTATAACACTACAAGAGACTGCAGACACATCATAGTATAACACTACAAGAGACTGGAGACACAACAGTATAACACTACAAGAGACTGGAGACACAACATAGTATAACACTACAAGAGACTGCAGACACATCATGGTATAACACTACAAGAGACTGGAGACACAACATAGTATAACACTACAAGAGACTGCAGACACATCATAGTATAACACTACAAGAGACTGCTGACACAACATAGTATAACACTACAAGAGACTGCTGACACAACATAGTATAACACTACAAGAGACTGCAGACACAGCATAGTATAACACTACAAGAGACTGGAGACACAACATAGTATAACACTACAAGAGACTGGAGACACAACATAGTATAACACTACAAGAGACTGCAGACACATCATAGTATAACACTACAAGAGACTGCCGACACAACATAGTATAACACTACAAGAGACTGCCGACACAACATAGTATAACACTACAAGTGACCGCCGACACAACATAGTATAACACTACAAGAGACTGCCAACACAACATAGTATAAAACTACAAGAGACTGCAGACACAACATAGTATAACGCTACAAGAGACTGGAGACACAACATAGTATAACACTACAAGAGACTGCCGACACAACATAGTATAACACTACAAGAGACTGGAGACACAACATAGTATAACACTACAAGAGACTGCAGACACATCATAGTATAACACTACAAGAGACTGCCGACACAACATAGTATAACACTACAAGTGACTGCCGACACAACATAGTATAACACTGCAAGAGACTGCCGAAACAACATAGTATAACACTACAAGAGACTGCAGACACAACATAGTATAACACTGCAAGAGACTGCCGAAACAACATAGTATAACACTACAAGAGACTGCCGACATAACATAGTATAACACTACAAGAGACTGCAGACACATCATAGTATAACACTACCAGAGACTGCCGACATAACATAGTATAACACTACAAGAGACTGCAGACACATCATAGTATAACACTACAAGAGACTGCCGACATAACATAGTATAACACTACAAGAGACTGCAGACACATCATAGTATAACACTACAAGAGACTTCAGACACAACATAGTATAACACTGCAAGAGACTGCAGACACAACATAGTATAACACTACAAGACACTTCAGACACATCATAGTATAACACTACAAGAGACTGCCGACACAACATAGTATAACACTACAAGTGACTGCAGACACATCATAGTATAACACTACAAGAGACTGCAGACACATCATAGTATAACACTACAAGAGACTGCAGACACAACATAGTATAACACTACAAGAGACTGCAGACACATCATAGTATAACACTACAAGAGACTGCAGACCCAACATAGTATAACACTACAAGACACTTCAGACACATCATAGTATAACACTACAAGAGACTGCCGACACAACATAGTATAACACTACAAGTGACTGCAGACACATCATAGTATAACACTACAAGAGACTGCAGACACATCATAGTATAACACTACAAGAGACTGCAGACACAACATAGTATAACACTACAAGAGACTGCAGACTCATCATAGTATAACACTACAAGACACTGCAGACACAACATAGTATAACACTACAAGAGACTGCAGACACATCATAGTATAACATTACAAGACACTGCAGACACATCATAGTATAACACTACAAGAGACTGCCAACACAACATAGTATAACACTATAAGAGACTGCCGACACAACATAGTATAACACTACAAGAGACTGCAGACACATCATAGTATAACACTACAAGAGACTGCAGACACATCATAGTATAACACTACAAGACACTGCAGACACATCATAGTATAACACTACAAGAGACTGCAGACACATCATAGTATAACACTACAAGAGACTGCAGACACATCATAGTATAACACTACAAGAGACTGCAGACACAACATAGTATAACACTACAAGAGACTGCAGACACATCATAGTATAACACTACAAGACACTGCAGACACATCATAGTATAACATTACAAGAGACTGCAGACACATCATAGTATAACACTACAAGAGACTGGAGACACATCATAGTATAACACTACAAGAGACTGCAGACACATCATAGTATAACACTACAAGACACTGCAGACACATCATAGTATAACACTACAAGAGACTGCAGACACATCATAGTATAACACTACAAGACACTGCAGACACATCATAGTATAACACTACAAGACACTGCAGACACATCATAGTATAACACTACAAGAGACTGCAGACACATCATAGTATAACACTACAAGAGACTGGAGACACATCATAGTATAACACTACAAGAGACTGCAGACACATCATAGTATAACACTACAAGAGACTGCAGACACATCATAGTATAACACTACAAGAGACTGCAGACACATCATAGTATAACACTACAAGAGACTGCTGACACAACACATGATACTGTCATACTGACACAACAATATACAAGACTGCTGACAGAACACATTATAGTGTAAAACTGACACCCAGCACTACAAGAGACTGCTGACATAACTTGTTATAACATTGACAACAAACCACCCAGCAATACAAGCTTGCTGACATAACATGTCAGAGTGTAACACAACAACAACACCCAGTACTATAAGCCTGCTGACACAGTGCAGCACCGTGTAAATAAAGCCTGGAACACATTATACGTTTCTTTTTTCCTTTAACCCAGCGGGCTGAATGAAATAAACTGACAGATCACTGTACTAACACAAGCGATGTTAGTACAGTGATCTTCCCCGCTGTGCTATTGTGTTATGACAGGAGGACCGCTTCCCCTGCCAGAACACACCAATCAGCGCACGCAGCCATTGGCCATTTCGGTCATCCCCCATCGACAGAAGCTGGCCGACGGCCAGCTTCTGTCGGACCGGCTGTCATACACATAGGCCGAATGTCATGCTGATGCCGCCAAATATTCAGACCCTGTGTACGGCCCTTAACAATGACACACCCAGCACTACAAGACTTCTAACACAACATATTATAGTGTAAAGCTGACCACATATGGATAGAAATTCAAACTAAAAATCAAGACCAGACCAATTGTTCCATTTTCATATGGTTAATTTCCTCATTGTGATAGTTGATTTTAATTTTAAGATGAAAAATTAACGTTTTTTTTTTTTTAAAACAAATGATTTTCTAATCGTTTGTAGGTCAGTCGTTCGAAACCCCCCCAAAAAACTGAATTGTGTATGAGCAATAGAGGTAGTAGTAGTAGAAACTGAAACTGAAAGGAAAAAAACAATGTTTAATGTTGAAAACAATCGAAAAATTGTTGAAATTTGCTGCAGATTTTCCAATATAATGATTGGGCCATCAAAAGAACATTTCAATTTTATTTTTATTTAATTTTTGTTCCTTTTTTTACTCATCTATGGCCAGCTTCACACTGACACAATACACCCAGCACTGCAAGACTGCTGACATATGTCATAGTGTAAAGCCTCGGTCACATGATGACAATATTGGACGAATGATCGCCCGTTTTTATTTTTATTGCATACTAGCCCAGGCCTTGACAATCCCCAGACGCCAGGTCGCCATGGCGACCAGAAATCGCTTCCTGGCAAGTGACAGCCATTCCTTCCCTCACTATCTTAAAACACAACGTCTCCGATTCAGCGGGAGAGAGACGTTCTCTGCTTAACCTAACAGTTGTTAAACTTGGCAAGCTGCCCGGAATATTTGTTTCGAACAACAATGTATCTTCTCCTTCTTTCAAAGGAATTATCTCTGGGCTGTATGAGGAAAGTTTAACCATTTAAAGACTAAACCTTTTCTGACATTTGTGGCTTACAATAAAAATCCAGTATTTTCTGTTAGAAAATGACTTGGAACCCCCAAACATTATATATTTTTTAGCAGAGACCCTAGAGAATAAAATGGCGGTTGTTGCAATATTTTATGTCACACGGTATTTGCGCAGTAGTCTTTCCAACACAATTTTTTGGAAAAACTTTAATGAATAATAATAATAAAAAAAAAAAACTAAACAGTAAAGTTAGCCAATTTTTTTATTTTTTTTTGTATAATGGGAAAGATGATGTTACACCGCGAGAAACGTGATCTTTATTCTAAGCAACAAAATTGTGATAAAGCCCTGTGTGCCATCAACAATTACCACTCTATGTGCAGCTGGGCTCCAGTATTTCGTGGAGACCAGAAACCAACCAGAGCAATGAAAAGTCACAGTGGGGGACACACATGTAGGTAGGAAGTGGCTGCAAAGAGGCAGCAGAAGATTAAATTAAAATTTATTTAAAATGTCACTAAGGCTGTGTTTAGATGTGCAGTTGGATGGTAAAAATGTGCAGTAGACATGTTTTTGCCACCCACCAATGGCCTCCCTTAAGCTCCATTAGGCAGCAGATGAGAGCGTTTTACATGTCACAGTCACAATGCATTAGGCATAATAAGGAGTTTCCCCTATAACAGATTTTTTAGCGTCACTCTTTCTGGCCGGCCTATAACCCGGTGTTACATTGGAGTTATTGACTGGCTGCTCTGCTGTGAGTAAGTTAGGATTAGGGGACGAAAATTACTTGCCTTACCCCCCGGTGGCGCCGACAACCCACATTACGCTAAACAAACTGGCTCCTAACCTTTTTAGCTGGCTCCTAGATTCAAAGCAAATTTGTCAAGAGGATACCTAAAGCGGAGCTTCACCCAATAGTGGAAAGATCCGCTTGTCTGCCCCCCCCCCCCCGCCTCCGCTGCCACCTTGGCACCTTTCAGTAGGGAGCGTTTTTTACAGGTACCTGCTCCCAATTCCAGCTGAGTTCGCTGTGGCGCCCCCTTCTCCTTCCCCCACAGCTGGTCCATTCACAGAGTGCAGTGCGATTCGCGTATGCACAGTAGGGAACCGGCTGTGAAGCCTCAATGCTTCACTGCCGCTTTCCGTTAGCGGAGATGGCAGCGGCAGCACCCGATAGCTGATTGAAAAATCTGCTCAGGTGAAGACACCGCTGGATTCCTGGAGCTAATAATAAAAGTCAGCAGCTACAAATACTGGTATTTTTTTCTGCAGGAGCCTGGAGCTCCTCTTTAACCACTCCAGGTCCGCGCTATTGCCGAAGTACGGCTCCAGCGCGGACCTGAAATGCCCGGAGGACATCCATGGACGTCCTCCACTGCGCACGCTCCAGGCGCGCCCCCTGGAGGCAGCAGCGGCGCGCGCTGCGCGCTGCACGAGCGTGCCCGTGGGTCGGGCGGACTCGATGTCCGCCCGAGACCCGCCGATCACATTTAGGAGCCTCAGAACGGGGAACCGCCGTTGTAAACACGGCGGTTCCCCGTTCTGTGACAGGGGACATACCAGATCTACTGATCCCTGTCACTGGGATCAGTTAGATCTGTTATGTCCCGGCCAGCCCCGCCCCCCCCACAGTTAGAACACACCCAGGGAACATTTGTTAACCCCTTCACTGCCCCCTGCAGGTTAACCCCTTCAATGCCAATGACATTTATACAGTAATCAGTGGACATTTAAATTTCTGATCGCTGAATAAATGTCATTGGTCCCAAAAATGTGTAAAAAATGTCCGACATGTCCGCCCCAATATCGCAGTCCCGATAAAAATCGCAGATCGCCGCCATTACTAGTAAAAAAAAAAAATAATAAAAACGCCATAAATCAATTCCCAGTTTGTAGATGCGATAACTTTTGCGCAAACCAATCAATATACGCCGATTGCGATTTTTTTTTTTTAACAAAAATATGTAGAAGAATAAATATCGGCCAAAACTGATGAATAATTTTTTTAATGGATTTGTACTTTAGCAAAAAGTAAAAAATATTGTTCTTTTTTGCAAAATTGTCGCTCATTTTTTGTTTATAGCGGCGATCAGAAATGACGCAGAGGGGGTCACATACCACCAAAAGAAAGCTCTATTTGTGGGAAAAAAAGGACGCAAATTTTATTTGGGTACAACGTCGCACGACCGCGCAATTGTCATTCAAAATGCGACAGCGCTGAAAGCCAAAAATTGGTCTGGGCAGGAGGGGGGTTTAAGTGCCGGGTAAGGAAGGGGTTAAAGTGGTAGTAAACCCATCCATTTAACAGGTTAAAAACCAGTTACATTTCCGGCACGTGCCGGAAATGGAACACTCCCATTGGTTGTGCGCTAAACCAAACTGTCAAACCATCCAATGGCTGGTGTCATAGCTGATCACATGTGCAGCACCACGGCAGTTGTAGATTAAACAGAGGCCAAGATGGCAGCTTCCTTGGCTGAAAATGATAGGAGGGTTTACTATCACTTTAAGTTACGAAAATTCTCGCACGACAGAATGCAACTTCGGAAGTGATGTAATGTGTTTGTATTGTATTGTAATGTATTCTTTCATTTTCGAGCATGCGCGGGCTTGGTCACTTGATTTTTATTTGGATGAATACTGTACAGATTACGTTTGTTTTGGTATCGTACGAGAAAAAATGTTGTGCTTGTCTCTTCGGATAATTTCATATGAACTGTCGTAATCGGCTCTTGAAAGCTGTATAAGGTCAGATTATCATACAATCACTTAAAAAGCGGTATTTTTCATCTGATTTTCTCATCGTGTGCACTAGGCATAACACTGACACAATACACCTAGCACTACAACACTGCTGACACATGTCATAGCGTAACACTGACACAACAACATCCAACATTAAAAGACTGCTGACACAACTTCCGCTGCCTTGGCACAGTCCTAATCTGTTGTCAGCAGGGCATGTTCAGGTCCTAGTCCAAACCCACCTGAGCTATCCCACCTGTCACTGTACAGATCAAATAATAAGCAGCCGAGGCATTCCCTGCCCACAGCCATACGTATACATACAGGGAGGAAATGTCTTTGCTGTTCATGATTGGCTCTATACAATGAGAGCTTCTTGGTGGGATAGCACAGGTGGGTTTGACTTAGGATCTGAACACGCCTGAGCTCACCTGTAGTCACCGGAAAACAGTTATTGTTCCGCAGTAGGCTGAGGGAAGTCTGCATAATCCATTCATATACCTTTCGCTAGATCTTTGTACACTGAGACATTGTGACAGAACAGCAGGACTCTATATATTCCAAGGTACAGCGATCAGTCAGTGGTAAATGCTACAGACAGCTACTGGAAGTGTGCTTTAGAAGTGATGTAGTGCTGTCTTTGAGGTCACTGTAATGTGACGCTATTTACACAAGGAGCCTCATGCGGTGGAGTACTTGTGACAGTGTTGTGTGAGGTGTGAAACCATAATATTGACATTTTACTGCTAGTGAGTGTTGGTAGTTAGGAAATAAATAGGCTGCAATAAAAGAAGACAAGAACCGCTAATATGAGTGAACTGTTACATTTTAGTACACTTTTAAAATACAATAGGTTTTCACAGCTAAATTGAAATTAAACCTGTATAGAAGTATTGGAGTATAAGGCCTCATACACACGGGCGTATCTAAAAAAATAAACAAAACGTCGGGCCCGACGTCAAGGAAAAAAAGTCGGCGTCTTTCGGCGTTATGCATTGGCGTTTTTGAGCGTTAGTTAGCGTCGGCGTCAATACGCGTTTTAAAAAAAAAATCATCCCTCTGCTATTTTTCAACCTAAAAACGTCAGCGTCAAAAAACGCCGGTATAATAATAGGTGGCATATGGTGGCATATGTTGGCGTTTCTTGGCATATTGTGGCGTCGGCGTCAAAAAACGTCAAAATGTTACAGCCTCAGAACGCGATGGCCATGGGTTCTACTTTCTGCTCACTAACGCCGACGCCACCTACAGCTCAGAAACGCCAACGTTTTTATGGGGCCATTGACTAACATGGAGAGCTGCAAAAAACGCCAGAAAACGCCGGCGTCAAAAAACGTCCGTGTGTATGAGGCCTTAGGGATACCTGTTATTAGTTGCATTGAGCTATTAAAGAAGCAAGCTTTCAAGGGGTTCTTTGCACAACCTCTGAAAACAGTTGGCATAGCAGCATTTACTACACATATTTGTCACATCATATTTTTCTTTGATTTATTTTGAGAACTCCAAAGTAAAGCAGGTTCTTGTTTTTTTTTTTTTTTTTTTTACTTTAAATATCGCTTTATCATCCTTTGAGAAACATGTAGATATTGTTGGACACACGTGGGTTATACTGTAACTTTCAGAAGGTATGAACACTGAAAAACAAAAAAAAAACTTTAATCACTTAAGACTTAACCACTTCAACCCCGGAAGGATTTCACACTTTAGGACCAGAGCACTTTTTGCAATTCGGCACTGCGTTGTTTTAACTGACAATTGCGCTGTCGTGCGACGTTGTACCCAAACGAAATCTGCGTCCTTTTTTCCCCACAAATAGAGCTTTCTTTTGGTGGTATTTAATCACCTCTGCGTCATTTCTGATCGCCGCTATAAACAAAAGAAAAGCAACAATTTTGCAAAAAAAAACAAATTTCTTACATTTTGCTAAAATACAAATCCAAAAAAATATATAAAAAAACATTTTTTTTTCATCGGTTTTGGCCGATTTATATTCTTCCTCATATTTGTGATAAAAAAAATCTCAATCATCGTTTATTGATTGGTTTGCGCAAAAGTGGCCGCGTTTACGGACGATGAGAATTAATTTCTGGGGTTTTTATTTATTTTTATTTTTTACTAGTAATGGCGGCGATCTGCGATTTTTAGCGGTACTGCGATATAGCAGCGGACATATCGGGCCATTTTGACACTTTTTTTTTTGGGCCATTGGCATTTATACAGCGATCAGTGCTATAAAAAGGCACTGATTACTGTGTAAATGCCATTGGCAGTGAAGGGGTTAACCTGCAGGGGGGCGCTCTAAGGGTTAACTGTGTTCCCTGGGCATGTTCTAACTGTATGTGGGCTGCCCTAGCAGGGGAAGGGGAGCGATCACAGTTTCCATATAGAGGAAGGCTGTGATCACAGCCCTTCCCCCCTCACAGAACGGAGATCTGTGTTTACTTACACAGACCTCCATTCTTTCACTGCGGAGGGGCATCGCGGGTAGCCGGCGGAGATCGAGTCCGCCGCACCCGCTCTATGGCCCCCCCGAACACAGTGAGCGCACGGCCGTGCCTCCGGCAGCGCGCGCTCACAGTGCACGATCTCGCAGCCGCCGTCGTATGACGGCGTTTTGCGATATCGAGCCATCTTGTCGCCGTCAACCTGCGGTTGACGGTCGGCAAGTGGTTAAGGACCAGGCCTATTTTTTACACTCGCTGTTTACAAGTTAAAATATTTTTTTTTGCTAGAAAATTATTTAGATCCCCAAACATTATATATAGTATATATATTTTTTTCAGACACCTTAAGCCTCGTACACACGGGACGACGATCGTATACAACAAGTCATATGAACGACCGTTGTATGCGAAATAGATCGTTCGTATGCGCGATTACAACAGCCGACATACGACAGTCGTACAAGGGGAGTTGTATGAGCAAACTAGAAAACTTGGTCGTACCAACAAGCGGTCATACGACCGTTGTATCGCGTGTACAGGGCAGTTGGTACAACAAGTTGTATTGTGCAAAACACGCATGCTCCGAAGTCAGGAACGGCCGGATGCTAATTACATGCCCCTGAACGTTCTTTCTGTGGTCGTACGATCGCGTAGTGCAGTCAGTATGCAAGTTACATTATCCAACATACGATTTGAGACGATCGTAAGTACGATCGTCGTCCCGTGTGTACGAGGCTTAAGAGAATAAAATGGCGGTTGTTGCAATACATTATGTCACACTGTATTTGCGCAGCGGTCTCACAAACGCAATTTTTTTAAAAAAAATACACTGTTTTGAATTAAAAAAATTAAGAAAACAGTAAAGTTACCCCAAGTTTTTTATATTGTGAAAGATAATGTTACACAGAGTAAATTGACACCCAACATGTCATGCTTCAAAATTGTGCCCGCTCTTGGAATGGCGACAAATTTTGACAATTAAAAATCTCCATAGGCGACGGTTAAAAATGTCTACAGGTTACCAATTTGAAGTTACAGAGGGGGTCTAGTGCTAGAATTATTGCTCTCGCTCTAACGATCGTAGCGATACCTCACATGTGTGGCTTGAACACTGTTTACATATGCGGCGCGACTTATGTATGCGTTCGCTTTTTTTTACACTGTCCCTTTAAAAAAAATTTTTAGATCACTTTTATTCCTATAACAAGGAATGTAAACATCCCTTGTAATAGAAAAAAAACATGACAGGTCCTCTTTAATGTGAGATCCACGGTCAAAAAGACCTCAGATCTCACATTAAGGCCTCATACACACGGACGTTTTTTGACGCCGGCGTTTTCTGGCGTTTTTTGCAGCTCTCCATGTTAGTCAATGGCCCCATAAAAACGTCGGCGTTTCTGAGCTGTAGGTGGCGTCGGCGTTAGTGAGCAGAAAGTAGAACCCATGGCCATCGCGTTCTGAGGCTGTAACATTTTGACGTTTTTTGACGCCGACGCCACAATATGCCAAGAAACGCCAACATATGCCACCATATGCCACCTATTATTATACCGGCGTTTTCCGGCGTTTTTTGACGCCAACGTTTTTAGGTTGAAAAATAGCAGAGGGATGATTTTGTTTTAAAAAACGCCTATTGACGCCTATTGACGCCGACGCTCACTAACGCCGAAAAACGTCAATA
>BLSH010311756.1:1593421-1608525 GCA_018402905.1 Glandirana rugosa
TTATACGGTGCGAATGGTCTATTATACGCTGGGGGACTACTCTCGCCAGTGTACTCGAAATAAATGTTTACCGCTTCGGTTTACTAAGTTGAGAGGAGACAAGGGAAGGGACAGTGACCTACTAGTCCATTACACCTCCGCTTACTTGTATCTAGTCCTTCCACTCCAATTCAGTGGTCCGAACAGTATTTTTTCATTGACTGTATCACAGTACCTTAAGGTCATTCGGCAAACTGGTGATCTCCACGCGTACGTACGCGCCCGGAAGTGTTTTCCCACGTAGCCTTGTGCGTACACGCACCTTTACGCGCGCCCTCACGTGCACGCCGCACGACCGCGCAATTGTCAGTTAAAGCGACGCAGCGCCGAATCGCAAAAAGGGCTCCGGTCCTAAAGCTGGAAATCCTTCCGGTCCTTAAGTGGTTAAAGCACTGTCAGAATTCTCCTTAAATAGCCCGTCTGGCGCTAAGATGTCTCGTGCGCATGCCCGTTTTCGCACGTGCACTCCCGCGCGCATTTCCACGCACATGCGTGTTCCGATGCACCCTTTTGTGAAGGCCCGCGCATGCATGCGCACCTCTAGTGGTCAAACGGCTTACTGGAATTCCATGACACTATGTCAGTTACTTTTTTATGACAAGCCTGGTGACTTAACCTCACCTTCCTGATCTATGTTCATTCGCCTCCACATTACCTGATCATCCAGTGACAGGGAAGGGAACAGAGGAGAGTTGAATCATTTGGCTTCGCCATTTGTAAATAAAGCTCATGTGACCGCTCTCATCAGGGGGTCGCATATTATCTGGTAAGCGTGGCATATTAATTTTGGCTGGTGTCACCTATTCTGTCTTATTTCTTGCTTCCTTCACGGCATGTGGGACTTCTCACTTTGTTAAAATCGGATTGCACAGATATCTGGAATACCTTTGTGGACTTGCACTTTAGTGGACATTCAATTGTTATTTAATAGCATTGATTTATTTGAAATTTTGCAGATGCTTATATGTTTGAATTTTAGCGCTGCACTAATTTGTTTTATATGTAACCTATATATGTTGTCTGGCAGGACTGTGTAAATTGCAATACTAGTTGTAGAGAAAAACAAATCTTTAGGCAGGAAAAACAGTTTCTGTGTCTATTTCTAATGTGTACTTATCTTTCTGATCGGAGTTCAGCACCCATGCCCAGACTATGTACATTAAGGCCCGGTTCACACTGGTGAGACATGGGATCCGACTTGTGAGAGCACAAGTCGGATGACATGTGAAATTCAATGTTTCCCTATGAGAGCTGTCTTAACTGATCCTACACAAGTCTGTCCGACTTTAGAAAACGTTCCTGCACTACTTTGGTCCGACTGATATGACTTCAATGCCATAAAGTGTAAAAAGGTCACATTAAGGCCCCTTTCACACTGGGGCGGGGAGGGGCGGTAGCGGTAAAGCGTCACATTTACTGCTATTATAGCGGCGCTATGGGGTGCTATGCAGTCGGGTGCAGTGCGCTTTTAACCCCCAAGAAGGGGTTAACAACGGGTTAAAAGCACCACCGATCAGCGCTTCAGAGACGGTGTTCAGCCGCTTTGGGAGCGCCGTCCATTGCTTTTAGTGGAGGGGGCGGTGTAGGACTTTTCTTCTCGTCCTGCAAGCGTACCACCCCAGTGTGAAAGCACTCGGGCTTTCACACTGGGGAGAATGGGGGGGGGGGGGGGTTTACAGGCGCTATTTTTAGCACTGCAGCGCCTGAAAAAAATTGTCATTCAAATTGTGAGAGCACTGAAAGCTGAAAATTGGTACGGTTAGGAAGGGGGTTTAAGTGCCCAGTGGTCAAGTGGTTAAACATTTTTATGGCTCCTCGATTATGACATGAGTGTCAGCTCACATACAGTAGCTCCTTTAAATTATTTTACCAGACTTTTAGATGTTCTTCAGAGAGAGTGTATTAATGACAAGGCCATTTTTTGCGATACGCACTGCATTGCTTTAACCGGTTCAGCCCCAGCACCGTAAATAGCCAGCAACTGGTTTTGAGCAGCTGTACCGGGACATAACCTGCAGCTGCACGAGCAGACTGTTGGCTATCCAGGGATAACGACCGATCCGGCTCGAGAGCCGCTCAGTCGTTATCCCAGGGGGCGGGAGGGGACATCTTCTTCATGTTCTTCTCCGGCCTCCCGTCCCACCGGCTAGAAGGAGACCTGATAGAAGCCGTAATCGGCTCCGATCGGGTCTCCTTCGGCAAATTCCAGAAGCGACGTCACAACGTCACTTCCGGTTTACTCAGCGGCTAACGGCGCCAATTTTAAAAAAATGACAGTGTTCAGAATCGCCGTTTTTGGCGATCTGAATACTGTGACGTGCAAAGTTGGGATGGGGGTCTTTTAGAACCCCCGGCCCTCCAAAAAGTGTACCTGTCACCATATATTACTATCACAAGGGATGTTTACATTCCTTGTGATAGCAATAAAAGTGATCAGAATTTTTTTTTTAAAGGAACAGTTTTAAAAATAAATAAATAAAATTAAAAAAATAATAATAATTTAAAGCGCCACCGTCCCCGCGAGCTCGCGCAGCAAAGAATACACATACGTAAGTCGCGCCCGCATATGAAAACGGTGTTCAAATCACACATGTGAGGTATCGCCACGATCGCCAGAGTGTGAGCAATAATTCTAGCAAAATACTTCTTCTGCACCTCTAACCTGGTAACCGATACAATTTTTTAAAGCGTCGCCTATGGAACTTTTTAAATACCGGACTTTGTCGCCATTCCGCGAGTGTGCGCAATTTTCAAACGTGTCATGTATGGTATCTATTCACTCGGCGTAACATCCTATTTCACAATATGCAAAAAAATTGGGCTAACTTTACTGTTGTCTTATTTTTTAACTCAAAAAAGTTAAATTTTTGCAAAGAAATCGCGCTTGAAAGACCGCTGTGCAAATACAGTGTGACAAAAAGTATTGCAATGATCGCCATTTTATTCTCTAGGGTGTTTGAAAAAAAAAATATATAATGTTTGGGGGTTCTAAGTAATTTTGTAGCAAAAAAAAACAGTTTTTAGCTTGTAACCAACAAATGTAAAAAAAGGGCCCGGTTGGTAAGTGGTTAACTGACAATTGCGCGGTCATGCGATGTTGTACCCAAACAAAATTGACGTCCTTTTTTTTCCCTCAAATAGAGCTTTCTTTTGGTGGTATTTGATCACCTCTGCTGTTTTTATTTTTTTGTGCTATAAACAAAGAGCAACAATTTTGAAAAAAAAAAACATTTTTTTTTACTCTTTGCTATAATACATATTTAAAAAAACCCATATTTTTGGTTAACAAAAATCGCAGTGGGCGTATATTGATTGGGTTGGGCAAAAGTCGCGTCTACAAACTATGGGATAGATTTAGGGACTTTTATTTTTTTTTTTTGTTTTTACTAGTAATGGCGGTGATCTGCGATTTTTAGCGGGACTGTGACACTGCGGCAGGCAAATCTGACCCCAAATGACACTTTTTGGGGACCAGGGACATTATTACATTGATCAGTGCTATAAAAGTGCACAGATCAATGTAAAAATGACACTGGCAGGGAAGGAGTTAAACACTAGGGGGTGATCAAGGGGTTAACTGTGTTCCCTAGGTGTGTTCTAACTGTAGAGGTGGTGGGCTTACTTGGACATGACAGAGATCACTGTTCCCGATCACTGGGAACAGTATATCGATGTCATGTCCCCTGCCTGAATGGGGACTGCCTTGTTTACATAGGCAGATCCCCGTTCTGCCTCTACTAGGCGATCGCGGGTCGCCGTCGTACATCGAGTCCGCACGACTTGCGGGCATGCTCTCTCCATACAGCTATGGCGATTCGCGCAGGAGAGCCGACCTGCCACCGTATAATGACGGCGGCTGGTCGGCAAGTGGTTAAAGAGACCCTGTCACTTAATACATCGTAGGTAAAAATGCAGAAAAAATGAATGCTTTCTTGCAGTATTTTCCATTCCATAAACAATTTTATATACACTTGAAAAGTGCCATTGATATTGCTAGAAAATTTTGTGACTGCCTTGGGAAGTCAATTGCTTAGATAGCCCCCTCCTTCTCTGCAAAACCCTCTCTTCTTCTGAAAGTGTCTAATTACTTTCTGTATTGGCCTAGATTCTGTGGCCCTCCTCTCACCTCCCTACATACGTTTTTATGTAGATGCTGGGAGCGAAGCAAAGAAAAGTTCTATAAAGTGCCAAAAAGGAGTCTTCTGGGGCTACTGCCATTTTGTGTAAAATAGCAGCACCCAGAAGCAGTCTCAGGGCTTTCAGATGTCTACACTAATGTAGGTAAATATCTTGTATAAAATATGTTAAATATTGTATAACCTTATGGGAAGATTTTTGTTGAAATGAATGATCTGGCGACTGGCTCTCTTTAAGCGCTACACTTTTTTTGGGAAGGCTGGGCCATTTTTAGGCCATCCTAAAGTGCAATGAATATGTATTGTTTATATACCATATTTAAAACTCCTAGAATAATCACAAATGCATTAGACAAAGATTTTAGTGAAATGCAACATTGGATTGGCCCTTGCTCTTGTCTTTAGTGTTGTATCTTATGCACATTTCTCATTGTGAACACCGGATGAAATATAACCGTCCATTCATGTGTGAAAATAAGAGCAGCAGGCACAAGCCACAAGGTTATATAACTAAACCACTGAAATAATATCCAATACATAAGCAGTTATTGAGCACTGACCCATCAGAGTGCATTGCGTAGAAACAGAGCAAATACCCATTAGCATTCCTGCGTACAGTTATATTGGAAAAATACAAACCCTGTACAGTAATGGACACTACTGCATACAACTTAGCGATTATTTATACAGTAGTGTGATGGCACACAATTTAACATCCGAGTATTGTCCTATAAAAACTCAGTTACAGCGCTTTTATATAATTAGTAATAAACTAGTGTTCTAAAAAAAAAAGGTGTATTTTGCGATGAATAGGGTTTATCAGTCAGAAGTTTATTTATCATGAAAGTCATATTCAGTCAGCCTTCCAAGCATGCCTTTACTTTAGCCAGAGGAAAGCAGCAAATATGCTGCCTTGCTGGGTTACCACAGGCAATATTTCTTCTCTCATATCAAATAGATAAACACTAGACTGCCCATGCTCCGTGGTGGAAATATCATATTCATTTTCAAATTTGTGTTAGACAATGTTTCATTTTCTTTCTGAATTTCCCAAAAATCTGTGACAGAAAAATGAATTCTTTAAAAGACTCACTATGCTTCTTAAAAAAATACCTTGGGGTGTTTACTCTCCAAAATGTGGTAATTTTATGGGTTTCTATCATTCTGGCCCTCAGCGAAGCATTTGCGTAGTAATGGCTTTCTTCTCGCGACTCGTCCATGCAGCCCATCTTTCTTCAAGTGCCTCCTTATTGTGCATCTTGAAACAGCCACACCACATGTTTTCCGAGAGTCCAGAAGTTATTTGTGGGGTTTTCTTTGCATCCCGAACAATTTTCCTGGAAGTTGTGGCTGAAATTCTAATTGGTCTACCTGACCGTAGTTTGGTTTCAACAGAACCCCTCATTTTCCACTTGTTGATTAGAGTTTGAACACTGCTGATTGGCATTCTCAATTCCTTGGATATCTTTTTATATCCCTTTCCTGTTTTATACAGTTCAACTACATTTTCCTGCATATCCTTTGACAATTCTTTTGCTTTCCCCATGACTCAGAATCCAGAAACGTCAGTGCAGCACTGGGTGAAAGATGCAAGGGAAACTCATTGACCTTTTATATACACACACTAATTACAAGCAAACAGATCACAGTTGAGGATGGTTACCTTTAGGCTCCATGCACACTGTATCTCAAAAACGACAGGTTTTGGTCGTTTTGGTGGTTTTTTTTAACAGCCCAAAAACGCCACTTTATTTTATCCTATGTGTCCATGCACACATGGTCGTTTATTGTCTTTTATCTGCAGTGGCGTTTTTGGGCTGTTATCTGAATGCCCTGAATTGGCGTTCAAAAGTCGTTCTCCTGACCACAAAAAACGCCAAACGCCGCTAAACGCCACTAAAGGTCGGTATATCGGCGTCTGGCGTTTTTTGCATTCAATGGAAGCCAATGAAGAAAAAAAACTCCCAAAAACGCAGACACCAAAAAACGCAGCTAAACGCTGCTTACAAAACACTGCAAATAGAACGTTTTGTGAGCAGCGTCTCCTGCCCGACGCTGAAAGAGCCCTATAGCGTCCAGTGTGCATGGAGCCTAATTGGTCTACCTGACTGTGGTTTGGTTTCAACAGAATCCCTCCTTTTCCACTTCTTGATTAGAGTTTGAACACTGCTGATTGGCATTCTCAATTCCTTGGATATCTTTTTATATCCCTTTCCTGTTTTATACAGTTCAACTACCTTTTCCCGCAGATCCTTTGACAATTCTTTTGCTTTCCCCATGACTCAGAATCCAGAAAAGTCAGCGCAGCACAGGAGGAAAGATGAAAGGGAAACTCCTTGACCTTTTATACACGCACACTAATTACAAGCAAACAGATCACAGGTGAGGATGGTTACCTTTAATAGCCATTCAAACCCCTTTGTGTCAACTGGTGTGCATGTAATCAGGCCAAAATCACCAGGGTATGTAAACTTTTGATCAGGGTCATTTGGGTAGTTTCTGTTGTCATTATGATTAAAAAAGAGTAAACACAGTTGATTGATAATAAATGGCTTCAGCCAAACACTAACCGTGAGTGAAAGAAATGTTTTTGTGTTCTCATTATACATTCACATGAGTCCCTGCCCTCAAGGAGGTTAAAATCGAAGGGAAAAGAGAAGAAGCATTTTCATTCTAGGATAGGAAGTGTGTTAGGACTACAGAACATTTCCCTTTCCTCGGCTCTATAACATAGAATGGAGGTATTCAGTAGTTAATAGACGTATTCCATGCAAGCTAATAAGGGAACTTGAAATAACGCAGCAGAGTGCTCAGAAAGGTATAGGAGCTTACTGGATTTCTGGTAGATTCGGGTTTCTTTTTACTTCTCAAAGAAACACGATGCAACATGTTTAACTAACAATGGGGGGGACGTGCGACACTGCACACCAGTGGTTCTCAACTCCGGTCCTCAGGACCCACTAACAGGCCAGGTTTGCAGGATAACTGAAATGCATCACAGGTGATATCATTTGCTGCTCAGTGATTGCAGTATTCTAGTCTGCATCCCCCCAAGGTAATACTTAAAATCTGGCCTGTTGGTGGGTCCTGAGGACTGGAGTTGAGAACCACTGCTGCACACCAATAAAATGTATGCCATCTTTTCCCCACAAATAGAGCTTTCTTTTGGTGGTATTTGATCACCTCTGCCTTTTTTATTTTTTGCGCTATAAACTGTGATATTGCAGTGGACATTCTGACACTAAGGGCACTTTCACACTGATCTGCTGCAAAACGCAGGTAGGAAACTGTTTGAAGAATGAAAACAAGAACTAATGAAAAAATAAATAAAAACAAGATGGCATTAATATATGTTCATTTAATTATGGCTTAATTGTAGGAAAATACATTAAATTATGGGTCTATTTCTGTTCTAATCAACAGAATATTAACATGAACAAAATCAGAGAAAGAGATGTTTTGCATTTCACCAAAACACAGTTTTGTTGTGCAATCAAGATTACGTTCAGCTTTTTATTTTCACATATTCATTTCCTGGCCAACACACTCTACACCCACAAGAACATGGACATGACTACGCAACAATCCACCCAGCATTCTGCCAGTTTATAAATAAATGTCTATTTACAGTCTAACTCTAAGGTACATATATGATGATACCCTGATGACAGAAACAAATAGCTGCTGGCATTGCAGAATACCTTCATAAACAAAGGAGATTTATCCACAAACAGTTAATGATCAGCTCTACACAGCCACTGAAATACCCAGGGACAAACTCTTGAAATATGAACAGTCTGAAAACAGCAGAGTGCCAATTGTGGTTATATATAAACCACAACTGAATGTCCTAAGAAATGTAGCCAAGAATTTACAGCAGCTTATACTCCACAAGAACAATAGACGAAAGGAAATGTTCCCAGATTTGTTTCTTCTCTCCTGTAGACAGCTGTCCAATAAAAGGAACATGACTGTCAGAACTGAGTGAAATTCTAGGCAAAAACTAAAATCTAATATTCCTTTCTTTGTAACAAGTAGTCACTTTTCATATTTTGCACTTTTTTTTCTGTATATTTCAGAAATGATCCTGGCATTCTGCAAAACCTCTGTGTATTTCTGCTCTCAACCAAAAACTCTAGTTTCATGCTACTGAATTCTATTTAGTGCTACTTCCTACAATAGTTGCCGGCCCCTGCATATTCTTTTTCTCTTCCAGATGAGGTACAATGCGTCCTCATTCATGAGAAAACTTTGACAGTACATTTGTATACTGCTCCTCCCATCAGGATGATGGCAATCTATTGCCTTAGAAACCCATTTCCCAGTGGCTTATGCCACTAATAGAAATGACACAAGAGCTGCTCTGTTCAAACTACACACCAGCTGCCCACTATAATGACCTGTCGAGGACGTCACCAATTTGAATACATTTTACAAAAAGGTATTTTAAAAGCAACGTTTTAAGCACTAAAGTCAGCACAGACATTTATTAACAGCTAGTGGCCCATTGTGTGATTTTAAATGGTAAAAAAAAAGTTAGCAAATAAAAAAAAAGAATAATGTAGCATATAAAAGTGCAACACAAGTCATATTGTAATTGAATGTTATTAAAAATTACCTTTCCTTTTCAATTTGCAGCTCTGTAATTTTCTGTAAATGGCTCTAACATCCCCAACCAAAATGGCATTTTTTGCCATTGAGATACTCCCAAAGGGAAATCACATCTAAAGGGATGCAGACCTTGCCAATTTCCTCATTAGAGCCCTGCAGGTTCAGCAGCTGATTCATAATTTTAAAACCACTCCCATACAGATCAGCTATTCCTTCAACATAACAAAAGGTAGGAAACTGCAACACAGTTTGTTAACATTTCTACAATGTACATAGGTCAACCAGAGGGAAATGTTTTTTTCTCAACAAAAGTGGAGTTACTTTTAAACCTCTTGGCGCCGTCTGCACACAAATATGCGGCCTCTTGGCGCCTGGTGCTTGGCGCAGAGGGGCGCGTATTTGTGTGAATTGCTGTGCCAAAAGCGTGCGCGCTCCCGACAGTTACCGGCGCCTAACCATAGGCTGCAATCAGGAGTTTTCGGATCCCGAGACCGCCGTGATTGGCTGCCACGGCGGTCATGTGCTCTTAAGCCCCGCCCCACCTCCTGTTGACATAAACCTCTTAAAGGGTCAGGAGACGCCAGTGTGAAGCTTTACAACTATACTTTAAGTGCTTTAACCTCTTCCCTACCACGCTGGAGCCGAAAGATAGCTACAGCGCGGCTCTGTTGTTCTGGGGCACACATCCGGCGATCTGTGATCGATCTGTCCTTCGGACATAGCCGATCACAGATTGTGATAAAGGGCCAATCACAGCCGCCTTTTACCATGTGATCAACTGTGTCCAGTGACAGCTAATCACAGTGTAAACTGACTTGCTGGTTATCTGCAGTACTTTCCTCACTCGTTGTCACAACGTGGGGAGAGGAGAGCCGGTAAGCAGCAATCCTGACAGGGAGCATGTACACAGATAATCAGGGCACTAATCATCAGTGCCCTGATTAGTGCAGTCCCATCAGTGCTTCTATCAAGCACCTAACCTAGTGCAACAGCGCTGAACGTTGAAAATTGGTCTAGGCAGGAAGGGTGTGTAAGTGCCCAGTAAGCAAGTGGTTAATCTACTTAATGGCTACAGACACATTTCACTGCAAAAATAGAATATACAATATGTGGTGCACAATGTAGTATGACCTAGATTGGGGGAACAAAATAAAACCTATGCGAGAAAACATATGACCATCAATTTAACATCAAAGATAATCAACAGAATAGTGGGAGAGAACGTCTGCAAACTGGAACACAGCCCATTAACGGGTATCACGTTGCCTTTGAACCCCAAGGCCAGAGCTGTGTTGCAATAAATAATAGCAAGCAGTTTTCTAGACCTCCAATCAGTATAGTCGATATACAATTGAATGGGGTTTGTCATACCTGCTTTATTAGTGTAACAAATAGCTGTGCAAAAAATAGCTGATCCTGCCAGAAATCCATTGCTGTCCTGTGTCCTCTGCAATGTTACCTCAATGTTATCAGGGAGTGCAGTAGCAATAAATAATTCCAAGAGCTGCCTGCATACTATCAACCAGTAGGGTACATTTGCACATGTGAACATGCATGCAGTGTATGGACAACATTCTACATAGGATATGATCCTTCGTAAAAAACATACTCCCTGTGTGCATGGCATCTTAAACAGGTCAGGTTACCATTCCTGTATGACTAGACAAGGAAAAGTGATAGACAGTATAGCACTAATCATAAACACTTCTCATCAGAGCTCACAGTAAACTCACTAAATTCTATTTACATGACTTAGTAATAAAAATAAATTCAATAGTAGTTCTTTTTATATATTAAATCGGAACTGAATACTCACCTCCATTCTAGCAATGTGACAGTTCGATCACTTGCTGGCTCACATCTTCTCCGTGGGCTTCTTCTAGACGCTAAGTTGATTGGATGTCAGGGATGATGTGACACTTGTGCATGTGAATGTCCTTCATTCTGGTACCCTGACACTAAGTCAAGAATGTATGCTGACGCAGATCAGTGTATATTCAATAGAAGCTTGTGAGGCAGATAGGCAGATACATATAACCCCCACCATGTCTATTCTGCAATAAAGTGCTGTTGCTCATATTTTGTTTAGTTGCAGGTTTGTTGCACTTTAATTGGGCATGATGAATATATGATATGGGCAATTTTAGCACTGTGTGAGGATTTCAGCGTGGCTTCTTAAGCATACGTGATAGACAAATTGCAATTATAACTGTTGCTTCTGTAGGATCTCCCTTGCCAGTGGGAGGGAAATAATCATAGGCAATGCCTGGCTTATGCTCTGCTTAATCTTTAGTACATGATTAAGGGCAGTAGATAAAAACATGACTTTATTAAAGCTCACCAGCTAGCTGCTGAGTTCATAATGAATTTTAGATTGTTCCCTCTCCAGCTAGAATATTGAAGGGTAAAAAGACACATATGATACTGCATTGAAGTAATAAATGGGACAGCTCAAACACTGTGTTCTGTTGTCTTAAGGAAATGTATACTGGCTTTCTGCATCTTTTCCTTCTTTATTATTATAATCAGGACTAGAAAAATAAAATTGATAAAAATGTTTTTTTTTATTCAAGCACATATTGCAAATTAATTATTTTGCTTTTTTCTTTAAAGATAGCAGGTAGTGATGCATTCTGATGTTAAATTTGGGAAAAAAGGAGGTCAGATTAAATTATTTCTAGCAATTTCTACTGCTGGGATATAGACTTACAGTGTATGCTGCTTCTTCATGCGTGATACTTGTCATTAATTCACCTGGTCCCCTCACCTCCAGTCCCCCTTTCTGGTTTCAGGATGGCTTCTTTCCCTTGCAGGGTCCTAAGGAGTCACCTTTGCATGCATGCTCCTGTCTAGGACTAAAGCTAACACTGTGTGCGGCGAGAGGCAAGCAACTCTTTTGCTCAAGCTGCTGATGGACAGCATCTGGTACCTGTTCTGTCCCTTGTGATTTAGTAAAGAGTGTAAACTCTCGCCATCAAGAAGTTAGTCAGAACTATGCATGTGAACCTGGAGCTAGCACCAGTGAATTTTAACCACTTGAATACCATTCACTTAGAACACTTTCCTACCAGACCAATTTCAAATCAGATGTCTAAATGTAAGTGGATTACTGTACAGTACTATAAACTCCACTCCCTGACCCCCCCCCCCCACTACAGCCCATGGCCCCCCCCATATAGACCCTGACCCCCCCACTACAACCCCTGGACCCCCCCACTACATGCCCTGACTCCCCACTACAGCCCCTGACCCCCCCTCTACAGCCCCTGAACCCCCACTACATCCCCTGCCCCTCCACTACAGGCCTTGACCCCCCACTACATCTCCTGACTCCCTCACTGCATTGAGAAGTGAAAAAAAGCATTGCTTCACTTTAAGTACATTTTCGTTTTACATACATGCTCTGGTCCCATTGTGTACTTAAAGGAGAAGTATGGCCTGAGCTCATTTGGCCATACTTCTCCTATGGGTCACAGGAGTGCAATCTGTTTTGCACTCCTGTGACCCATTTTCAGCTAAGAGCGGATTAAAGTCTGCTCTCTGCTGACGTCACAGGAGTCGGGACAGGCACTGTGTCATCACGACTTCAAAAGTGTCTGGATCCGCCAGGTGCCCGGACTGACAGCCATCTCAGCCTCTTAGCGAGCCACTGAGTGCCTGAGACGGCCAATTCCCGCCCCTCCACAGCTCAGCGCTTCATTGAGCATGGAGGAGCAGAGGGGAGGGATGGCTGATTGACAGCCAGCAGCTCTCCACTCAGGGATCAGAGAGAACCAAGCCATCGGCGGTGACCAATGGCTCGGTTCTCAGTGTAGAAGCGCCGGGGGGACAGATGCAGCATTGGTCTGATGCTGCATTCATCTAGGTAAGTATAATAGGGGAATAATCCGGAGACCCATACTTCTCATTTAAAAGTGGGGTATGCCTGTATGTGATTTTCTTCCATTTCCTCATGTGAGTGTGATTTTACATCACGGTGAGCACTTTGTCTGTTCTTTGTCTCTCTTGAGCATTGGTGCCACTTACCCCAAACATCTGAGTTGTGTCCTTGTGAGCAGTACAGTTGGTTTAAAGGGTTATGATTTTCCGCCAGCCCCCCCTCCCCATTTTAAGCTGTCATCCTGCACTGTGTAATTGTTTGTTAAAATCAAAGCCTCTAAACACCTTTTTTGTGAAGTATCTTCAGACCGGTCATGTGACTCCCGGCTGCTCTAATACTCCGATCCAGGGCTACAGTGGGAGGGCCGAAATCTCCCTCTGACGTCAGCCGGGAGTCACGTGACCACTGAGCCGGCCGGTCGGCTCCTCCCGCTGTAGCCCTGGATTGGAGTATCAGAGCGCCCTGGAGTGACATGACCGGCCTGAAGATACATCACAAAAATGTATTTAAAGGCTTTGTTTCTAACTAAAAATTACACAGTGCAGGATGGAAGCGTAAAAGAGAGGGGCTGGCAGAGATTTTATAAGAATGTTAGTATTTTACTAACAGCAGTGGGGGGGGGGGCAGAGACACTCCCTAGCTGACAGACAGGAAGGGAGGGGGTAGGGGACGGGGGCAGAGAGGAGAGCTGCGGATGACGGAGGCACATAAACTGACCACGGTGTCAGGGCTCAGCAGTCATGAAAAACTGTAGTCAGGGCAGAAACTGGCAGGATCAGCCAGGTTTTTCAAAGCTTTCAGAGGGGCAGGTTAGACAGCACAAGCACTGTGCTGTTAAACCTGCTATAAGTTACAAACACTTTAACACTGACTTTGGTTACCAGTGTCAGCCTTGGAAGTGATCTGTATGAATGTGCATATATGACTTTTATTGTGAGGGTGCCCAAAGTGGAGCAAATGTGTAGGTCTTCCGCAACTGCACTTCCCTTCACTGGTTACAATATTGATTATGGACTGAGTCAAGGACTTGGCACTATTTACTTATTCAATTTTATTTTATATATTCATCTCTTGTGACAACAACTTGTGAATGATTTGGATTGATTAGGGCAGCAAACACATATACATACAATGCAGAGGTGCATACGTTTTTACAGACTATGGTTTGGTTTAGTAACCCTGCCATGAAAATATACTGTAGATATTTTCTACCTCTCTGCTTACCTCTCCTTTGAAATGTTAGTTGCTTGGGGTGCTTTGTACACTGTTCATACCTAAATTCAGTTCCACTTTAAACATCCAGGGAAATTACACCATGTAATAGCTCTGGTTTCAAAATGAATCTGTTTAGGAAATGATGTGGTCACAAATGCAGATGTCTCTGTGCACAATTTGAAGTGCAAACACCTCTCCTGAAAGCCCTTGGACTCGTTGACAAGTTATAATGGTCTCATTATAGCTGCTGTTTCTTACATGCCTAGATGGCAGGCTTGGTATATAGCTCATTCTCTAATATCCTCACACATCTGTTATCCCTCTGGCAGTGTGTGCTCTCTCACTGTGTTGTGAAGAGGGAGCACTGAGGTGGAGCCTAGTTAGTTTTATTTCGGCTTGGCTCCAGTTGTTTTGCTATGACAGTTTGGAGAGGCTGGCTTTAACTTGCTGCTTTTGCTTCTGTTTCGGAGCAAGCTTCCCTTTAGAGACCCTTCATTATTTTTAACCTCCTGACTAATATTAACTGCTTACAGAGTTGGCAGCTGAATCTGATTTACAAGAATAGTCAGAGGTTTGGACAGATCATCCCTGATTTTCTTGGGACATCAGCTTGGCTGCAGATTTTCCATGAAAATGATTATTTTAAAAAATGGCATAGTGAGCATAATAATAATACTATCTACCTGATTTTTCTTTTAACAAGGAAAAATATGTCAGTGTTAACATTGATCTTAATTGCTGCATTTTAGTGCTCATAATCTATAAAATAAAAGATTAAAAAGATGCTTGTTAGAATACCAGGTGTTTTTTTTTTTTAAGAAGAAGCATGTGTACCATTGTTCTGCAGAGAGAGAATTACTGTCATACGCAATCTACAGCTGAGTGACAGACAAGGAAAATTCTAACAAAGACACAAAGAAAAAGCGAGTATTTGCCTGGCAGAGATTATGCATATGAGCTTTCTACAAGCCTAACAGTAAAACGGTTGTGCATAGCACTAATCCCACAAGGGATCAGTTGGACTTTCACATGCTTAGTGAATTGAGTAAGGGTGTAAAAATGATTCTGCAAGAAGCAAGCAGGAGTAAATCAGAGTTTTATGAAAATACATTTGGTTTCATTTAGGGTTGCACTGATACCACTTTTTTGCCACTGAGTACGAGTACCGATACTTTACCTTTGGTAGTCGCCGATACCAATTACCGACACCTAGAGTGTAGGCG
>BLSH010311756.1:1619070-1630511 GCA_018402905.1 Glandirana rugosa
CAACAAATTTAATTAAAAAAAGAGTAATTTTTCACATTTAAGACGCGACTAGACGAGGGGGGGGGGGGGGAACGGTGTGAACAGTGGAAAGTGCCCCCTTTCCCATGGGCAGTTTTGGGGTGGAGGCCCTCTGCCGCGGCGGGGAGCTTCGAGTGGGGGGGGTGGCCCGTTTAATCTTTCGTGTCACACGAAGCGCGTACGTGTCATCCCTTGGCCGAGAGGGGGAGCAGATCAGCGCAGAATTTACACTTTTTAATGAGAAAAAAATTAATTTAAACAACTTTAGTATCAGGCTGCATCATAACAAAAGCGAAGGGTGTACCTGCACCTCTGTCCTACTGTCCAACTATTAGGAGCTGCAAAACTTCAATATTCAACACATGTGCCTCTTGCACCCAGCAAGTTCATTGATGCTGCGGCATCTAAATATTAGTAAAGAGTGGTGTATCATACTGATCTCACTGCCTCACTGTTGTAAAATATCATAAAGCTGTGATACTTGCATTGCAGGTTGGCCAGTCTAGGCTGCACTTTCTGTTGTAACAATGATTTACAAAGCAAATATATCAACCAAACAAATTTGCATGTCTACTGGGACCTGAAGTTGTATAGATATGTGAATAAACGCACTTTATATGCAGTATAAATTAGTTTGTACAAGATCATGTCGTCCTTGCAGGCTACCTCTCCCCAGCAACCCCTTTCGTTGACAGTGGTGGGCTTTGAAAATTCATCTCTAGAAAAATAGTGTTTCTGACATGTCTGACATTTCCAATTACTATTCTCTTTTTATCATTCATCCCTTACCTCTATTTCACATTATCAAAGCCTATTTAAATATAGTACCAAGGATCAGTGTTGGGAGCTTAGGTATACTGTTTCAGCAGCAAAAAGGTCCTTGTGAAATGATTATTATTTGGAACTAATTTGTATAAATATATACTGTATATAAATGCAGCCTAAAATATAATGTACATGCAAAATAGGATTTCCCTTAAAGTGTTAAAGCTAAATTCAGATTTAAATAACATACCTCTCTTCTTGCAGAAGAAACAATATATGTCTTATGTGAATGTGAATGTACATAGAGCCACACATGTGCAGCTCAGTGTAAAATTAGGAAAAATGTACATGCGCATGCATGGTTCGTTGCATAATTTTGGCATCTGCTGGGATGAATGAACTCCAGTGCGTATGCATGCCTCAGTGTATCAACCCAGCATTTGTTGAGTGCTGGGATGAATAAGGTTTAGTGTGTATGTGCAGGATTTACAGTAGGTTGCCTCAGGCCAGCCAATCTTGATGGTTGAATACACTGAACCAAAAAGAAGATAAGGCAAATACGTCAGCAGCATTAATGGAGTGACGAGGCACATCGCGGTCATTGCAGCACTGAACTGGGGCACTTTGGCAGGTAACTCTGCCATAATATGCAAATATGCTGCGCCTACTAGCACATTCTAGCAAAAAGCAGCAGTGGAGTTTAATTGTAGTCATTAAACCTCATTATTGTCACACCTACCACTGCTCTTGAAATTATGGCTTTAAACTGTGAAGTGCTGACACTGGATGTATGAGCACATGGATTTATAAACCCATAAACTGCATCATTTCTGAGTTGCTGAGTTTAATTGGAAACAGTTCCTCCACCTTCATGTTAAGCCCTTATCATGACATTTAGCCCCACTCCTTGTAATTTTGGTCTATTTTGTTACTAAGCGCTTTGGGGAAAACAGGTCCACTCTTAAAGTACAACTAAAGGCTCCTGTCTAAACATGTACCGAATCAAGTTACTATGTGATACACAAGCCTCATCAATTAAACAAAAAACTTCCTTTATCTTCCCAAACTGAATCAAATCCTCATTTGCTTGTTCCTAACATGCTTGCCTTCTCAGACATGGAAGCTCACAGTGGGAGGGTTTTTGAAACAGATGCAGTCCTGCCAATCCAGAAAGCCGTGGGCAGGACTATATATGGCCATGGATGAAGTGATTTTCTTTTCTGCAACCACTAGTTAACTGACTGTGTTGATGGGGGGGGATCCCTCCCAAGGAGCTATTGTGTTCCCCCTGCGGAGGGGCGCAGGTAGCCATCCCGGCCAAGAGAACACACAGTGATTATTGATCGATTGATCAACTTGGGTACAATCAGCCCGGCCATACATGGTTCAAATCTTGGCCAGTCCCTGCTGAACCAACCGAGATTTGAACCGTCTATGTCTGGCTTAAGTGTGGCCAGATGCTCACAGACAAGATGCAGGATTGTCAGTCAGCAGTGCCAATGGTGATAGTCACGTTCCCTGCAGCATTTTTGCATCCCTCTGCACTGCAAGCAGGCAAAGCCTACATGAAAGGGGTAACATTGCCCTGAATACCGATGCACTGTAGTATCGTTGCCACACCACCACAGGAAGCTACATTAGGTGGACTTTACTGGCAGGCTCAGTAGGTATTGGTGAGGCTATGCATGGGGTACTAAGAAAAGACTATACATTCAGATGCACTTATAATCAAGTAATCAAGTGTTGCAGTACTTATTTTTAATGGGGCATGTCATAGTTTTACTTTAACTGAGAATAGATTTTCTCCTTGGCTTCCTCAGTCAGATTGCTAGCATTCCTGAACTAGGACCTAAAGACTATGTTTATGGTAAAATTGTGAATCATCACAAAGGATATTACCTACTATCAATCAATAGGATGTGTTATGTGTGCTGCTGGCTTCACATTTTGTTGAAATCTGTTCTTCTGATCACCCCTTCCCCTGCCACCATTTTGCGCAAGTGCCCTTGGGGGTTAATAGAGCTTTGACAGGCACTCACCAAGAGTGCCTACTATGCCTGCCCTTTCCTCCCCTCCTCCATTCATAGAAGCTGTACTATAGTTTCTATGAATGAAAAAGGATCCATGAATGGAGGGACAGACCATTCATTCACCAACCTGCCCTCCACTCATAAATTGTTTTTCATAGAAGCTATAGTTTCTATAATGGAGGAGGTGGGAAGAAAGGGTGGGGCATATTACATGCCTGTCACAGGCCCCTTGGCTTTTATTAATGCCAGTGGCACTGAAAGATTATGACGGGGGGGATCTAAGGACAGAAAATGTCAACTATTTCTGCAGCCAAGAGCACAAGGGACATGCAAATGACAGGTCCTTCAGCTCAATGAACCTCTGCAGTACTGGAAGATTATGGTGGCAGGGGTCAGCTAAGTCTGCAATCAGCAGCACGGGGAACACATTACTTTAACTGTAAGTAATGTCCCTTGTGCTATTTTTTAAAAAAATACTTTTTGACTGAACTTAGGCTTTAATTTAACCACATGCTTACTGGCCACTTATACCCCCTTCCTTCCCAGGCCAGCTTTCAGCGCTGTCACACTTTGAATGACAATTGCGCGGGCATGCAACACTGTACCCATATGCATTTTTTTATCATTTTTTTTCACACAAATAGAGCTTTCTTTTGGTGGTATTTGGTCACCACTGGGTTTTTATTTTTTGCTAAACAAACCAAAAAGACCGCATATTTTGAAAAAAAAACAAAAAATTTTCATATTTTGTTATAAAATTTTGCAAACAGGTAATTTTTCTCCTTCACTGATGGGCACTGATGAGGTGGCACTGATGATGAGGCACTGGTGTGTACTGATCAGGAGGCACTGATGAGGCTGCATTGATGGGTGGCACTGATAGGTGGCACTGATGGGTACAGATAGGCAACACGGAGAGGTGGCACTGATAGTTGGCACTGGTAGGCGACACTGATAAGTGACACTAATGATGAGGCAGTGATGGGCACTGATTTGCAGCACTGGAGGGAACTTATTAGCAGCATTGGTGGGCACTAAGGGGACCGATGTCCCTCTAACAGAAGCCGGTTAATGGCTTTCTTCTGTTTTTTACGCTGACAGCATGAAGTAAAAAAAAAAAAAAAAAGCTTCTGCTTACTTCTGCAATCAGCTGTCATTGGCTGACAGCTGATCATGTGGTAAAGGGCCCGCTGTGATTGGCTCTTTCCCTCGATCAATGATCATCCGAGTCCCAAGGACTCAGCGATCACAGAGCGTACCAACTGCATGCCTCAGGGGGCACGCGAGCAGCGTGAGAATGGGAGGACGTACATGGACGCCCTCTCGGCATTTTAAGCCCATGCTATAGCCATCTTTCGGCTATAGCATGGGCACCAAGTGGTTAAACAACCTAAATTGAAACTATTCTTGACATTGGGATCTGTAGTCAATTATTTAACTAAATGAATAACATTGAGTGTTCTTCCAAGACTCTCATAAGGTTTATGGTATGGAGGTAGAGAAAACACATGGGAAAAATGTCTGAAACAATTTATGATGCAGTTATTTTGTTTGTGAACAAAGTAAACATGAGTGAACTGGATATTTTTTTTCTCAGGCTGATGAAACATGCAAGTGCAACGGCTGGAAAAATCCAAATCCTCCCCCCACACCACCAAGAATGGATCTTCAGCAGACTGTTGTCAGCCTCACTGAGCCATGCCGTAGCTGTTCACACACTCTTGGTAAGGCAGCACCTTTTTCTCTTTATAAGCCCATCTGCATGGACATGCTTGTTATCCTCATTGCTTTGTTTCTGTTGGGTGCTCCAGTTTATCCCCACTGTCTAAAAGCAAATACACTACATGAATTCTAACTAAATTGGCTGTGTGTGATTCCGGTAGGGCCATTAAACTGTAAGCCCTTGGGGCCAAGGACCTCAGTAATGATTCAGTGCTCACGGTGAATACATCCTAGAAAATAAGTGCTATAAATTTTATGTTACGTTGTTAATAAACAGTTGACATGTAGACCGCCAACTGAACAGAAACAGAAAACTTGTATTTGGCTGGACTATATAAACCTTAAATATAAGTAATTTCTTAGTAGTTCATTCAAAATTGAACTATTGGTAGATTAAAAGAAAAATGCATATGATACGTTAACACAGTCCCTATTTTCATTATCTGTCATTCTGACAGAGGATCCATTATGCCACTAAAAGTGACAGCTACATACATTGCCTTGAAAAAGTATTCATACCCCTTGAAATTTTCCACATTTTGTCATGTTACAACCAAAAACATAAATGTATTTTATTGGGAGTTTATGTGATAGACCAACACAAAGTGGCACATAATTGTGAAGCGGAAGGGAAACGATAGATGGTTTTCAATTATTTTTACAAATAAATATGTGAAATGTGTGGGGTACATTTGTATTCAGCCCCCCTGGGTCAATATTTTGTAGAACCACCTTTCACTGCAATTACAGCTGCAAGTCTTTTTGGGGATGTCTCTACCAGCTTTGCACATCTAGATAGTGAAATGTTTGCCCATTCTTCTTTGCAAAATAGCTCAAGCTCTGTCAGATTGGATGGAGAGTGTCTGTGAACAGCAATTTTCAAGTCTTGCCACAGATTCTGAATTAGATTTAGGCCTGGACTTTGAGTGGGCCATTCTAACACATGAATATACCGTGATCTAAACCATTCCATTGTAGCTCTGGCTGTATGTTTAGGGTCGTTGTCCTGGTGGAAGGTGAACCTCCACCCCAGTCTTACGTTTTTTGCAGACTCTAACAGGTTTTCTTCTAAGATTGCCCTATATTTGGCTCCTCCATCTTCCCATCAACTATGACCAGCTACCCTGTCCCTACTGAAGAAAAGCTTCCCCACAACATGACGCTGCCACCACCATGTTTCACGGTGGGGATGGTGTGTTTCAGGGTGATGTGCAGTGTTAGTTTTCTGCCACACATAGCGTTTTGCTTTTAGGCCAAAAAGTTCAATTTTGGTGTCATCTGACCAGAGCACCTTCTTCCACATTTGCTGTGTCCCCTACATGGCTTCTCGCAAACTGCAAACTGGACTTCTTATAGCTTTCTTTCAACAATGGCTAATTCTTGTCACTTTTCCATAAAGGCCAGATTTGTGGAGTGCACAACTAATAGTTTCCCCAGAGTTATCGTGGACCTCTTGGCTGCTTCTCTGATTAATGCCATCCTTGCCCGTACGGTCACTTTAGGTAGACCGCCATGTCTTGGTAGGTTTGCAGTTGTGCCATACTTTTTCCATTTTCGGTTGATGGATTGAACTGTGCTCCATGAGATGTTCAAAGCTTGGCATATTTTTTGTATAACCTAACTCTGCTTTAAACTTCTCCACAACTTTATCCCTGACCTGTCTGGTATGTTCCTTGACCTTCATGATGCTGTTTGTTCACTAAGGTTCTCTAACAAACCTCTGAGGGCTTCACAGAACAGCTGCATTTATACTGAAATGAAATTACACGCAGGTGAGGTAATTAGGCGACTTCTGAAGGCAATTGGTTCACATAAAATCCTATTAAAATACATTTACTTTTTTGGTTGTAACATGATAAAATGTGGAAAATTTCAAGTGGTAATAATACTTTTTCAAGGCACTGTATGTTGGTACAAGCCATCTAACACTGCTGAAGTGGTCACAAGGGTCAGCTTTTTTCATGAAGTGAAGGCCCCGTTCACACTTGGGTGATCTGGAATCATGAGCAAAATCGGCACAATTCTGCCCAAGATCCCAAATCGTGGCAAAACGTACTATGTGGTGCAATTTTGTTGAAATTGTCGTGTAAAAAAACATGCGAGAATCATGGTAAAACGTGTGTGTAAATACTGGCTCAGGGCCAAAATGTGGTCCCTAAGTGTCTTTTATGCAACAAACGGGGGCCTCCACCTTTATTTTAAAAGATATAAAAAAGACAAAAGAAAACGTATTTTAATTGTCTAAAAATAAAGCTAGAGCTGGTCTTTAGTTTGTTTCTTATATTAAGGCCTCATACACACGGACGTTTTTTGACGCCGGCGTTTTTTGCAGCTCTCCATGTTAGTCAATGGCCCCATAAAAACGCCAAAGTTTTTGAGCTGTAGATGGCGTCGGCGTTAGTGAGCTGAAACTAGAACCCACGGCCAGTGCATTCTGAGGCTGTAACATTTTGGCATTTTTTGACGCCGACGCCACAAAACGCCAACAAACGCCAACTAATATTGTATCGGCGTTAACTGGCGTTTTTTGACGCCAACATTTTTAGGTTGAAAAATAGCAGAGGAATGATTTTTTAAAAAAAACGCCTATTGACGCCGACGCTCACTAATACCGATGCATAACGCCGAAAAACGCTGATTTTTTTTCCTTGACGTCGGGCCCGACGTTTTGTTTATTTTTTAGAAACGTCCGTGTGTATGAGGCCTTAAAGTCTAAGTTTATAACTATGTGTATATCTAAGACTACTCTTGTCCACAAGGTGACAGTGCTGCTGCACATTTTCCCAGCAGAATGAACAACATTGTCACCCGGTTCTAGGAAATGCGAAACATAATACATTTATTGGCAGGATCAACAGGTAATAAAAATGTGTTACAGGAGGACTCAGAAAAAATACTGCTGTGTTAATGCTGCTGACAGACAGCATAGTTGATATTTGATTTTGTTCACAGTTACACTTTAAACACTTTTTCTATTGATCTCATGATTTTGTTTTTCCCTGTTGCCTCTTTTTTTTTAGCTTCACACGTTTCCCATTTAGAGAATGTGTCGGAGGAGGAAATTAATAGACTTCTGGGAATTGCACTAGATGTAGAATATCTGTTCACTTGTGTACACAAGGAGGAAGACGCTGATACTAAACAAGTCTATTTCTATCTATTTAAGGTACTTAATGCAATTCAGGGTAGGTTTAATGTTGATAGATACTTATTTAATGGGGCAAGAGAGATGAGTTGGTGTAATGGGAGATGGTTGTATCCGAAAGATTAAGCCAATCAAGCAATTATTTTTTTTTTTTAATTCCTCTTCACACAAAGCTTTTAAGAAAATGCATTCTACAAATGGGGAAACCTGTGGTGGAAGGATCATTGGAAAGTCCTCCGTTTGAGAAGCCTAGCATTGAACAGGTAATTGCAGTTATAATGACTTTTTTTCCTGTTAGTTAAAATATATACAACCCTCTAACTGACTGTCCCCTTTTAAGTTTATTGTATGCAGTGATTGTGTTCTGTAGAATATATACGGTATGCTGCCTGGGGCTTTGAAACATTTTTCAGTTCATGTTTTCTGGCTTTCTAACGACTGGTGCCATTTGGAACAGGAAAAGAGGGAATACAGGAACACAGGCACCAATAAAGTATTCAATTGGGGATTGGTGTTTTTTTCCTCATTTTTCATTACTTCTCATCCAAATAACTGGTCTCAAAAGGAGAGCAATGGTAGCAAAAAATTGTCTCTAAGCCTTCCGTAATCTAAAACGGAAAAATAAAAAATGGTTTAATCTTCAACTTTAATTTCTAACGCCATTCAGGATCATCACCAATATAGCTAAAAAAAAAAAACTCTTAAAATTAAAATGGCTGTTATGAGCTGAGTAAGAGGGCTGACATGGCAGGTCTCCATTGAAAAATGTTAGTTTCCTGTTCGTGTCTTACTTAAACCTGAGTTTCACCCAAAAGGGGAAGTTCTGCTTTAAGGCCTCCTTCTCCCCTCCTCTTTAGGAAATGGCACTTTAACAGTCCTGTTGGGGGGCTTTGGTAAAATATCAGGGGTCTAAACAGACCCCTGAAGTCTCACTTTTGAGACAAAGAAAGGAACTGAGGAAACATTTCCCAGTTCCTTTCTCCGTAGCCTCAGCTGCACTGCAGATGAATGAACAGGCGACATAGGCTCCTGTTAATTCATAAACTGAAGTAAAATAAACACAGTTTACTGTGTTTCAGTTATGAATGGACACAGGCGCTATCAGTACCGATCACTCACTGGGTTCATTCTAAAAAGGACGGGCCGTAAATTACATATTACAGAGAATCCAGCAGCGATGTGGGGGGACAAGAGGGTGGGGCGGGGGCAGGGGAGCAAACAGTGGGGCCTGGGCAGCAGGGGTAATCTAATGGACAGTTGGTATCGTCATCCCTTCCATTTTATTGCCACAAAGAACCATATATGTTTGTTTTTACAATATACAGTGGGGAAAAAAAGTATTTAGTCAGCCAACAATTGTGCAAGTTCTCCCACTTAGAAAGATGAGAGAGGCCTGTAATTTTCATCATAGGAGAGAATGAGAAAAAAAATCCAGAAAATCAGATTGTCTGATTTTTAAAGAATTTATTTGCAAATTATGGTGGAAAATAAGTATTTGGTCACCTACAAAAAAGCAAGATTTCTGGCTCTCACAGACCTGTAACTTCTTCTTTAAGAGGCTCCTCTGTCCTCCACTCGTTATCTGTATTAATGGCACCTGTTTGAACTCGTTATCAGTATAAAAGATATCTGTCCACAACCTCAGTCAGACTCCAAACTCCACTATGGCCAAGACCAAAGACCTGTCAAAGGACACCAGAAACAAAATTGTACACCTGCACCAGGCTGGGAAGACTGAATCTGCAATAGGTAAGCAGCTTGGTGTGAAGAAATCAACTGTGGGAGCAATTATTAGAAAATGGAAGACATACAAGACCACTGATAATCTCCCTTGATCTGGGGCTCCACACAAGATCTCACCCCGTGGGGTCAAAATGATCACAAAAATCCCAGAACCACACGGAGGGACCTAGTCAAAGACCTGCAGAGAGCTGGGATCAAAGTAACAAAGGCTACAATCAGTAACACACTACGCCGCCAGGGACTCAAATCCTGCAGTGCCAGACGTGTCCCCTTGCTTAAGCCAGTACATGTCCGGGCCTGTCTGAAGTTTGCTAGAGGGCATTTGGATGATCCAGAAGAGGATTGGGAGAATGTCATATGGTCAGATGAAACTAAAATAGAACATTTTGGTAAAAACTCAACTTGTCGTGTTTGGAGGAGAAAGAATCCTGAGTTGCATCCAAAGAACACCATACCTACTGCGAAGCATGGGGGGTGAAAACATCATGCTTTGGGGCTGTTTTTCTGCAAAGGGACCAGGACGACTGATCCGTGTAAAGGAAAGAATGAATGGGGCCATGTATCGTGAGATTTTGAGTAAAAACCTCCTTCCATCAGCATTGAAGATGAAACGTGGCTGGGTCTTTCAGCATGACAATGATCCCAAACACACCGCCCGGGCAACGAAGGAGTAGCTTCGTAAGAAGCATTTCAAGGTCCTGGAGTGGCCTAGCCAGTCTCCAGATCTCAACCCCATAGAAAATCTTTGGAGGGAGTTGAAAATCGGTGTTACCCAGCGACAGCCCCAAAACATCACTGCTCTAGAGGAGATCTGCATGGAGGAATGGGCCAAACTACCAGCAACAGTGTTTAAAATCCTTGTGGAGACTTACAGAAAACATTTATTGCCATTGCCAACAAAGGGTATATAACAAAGTATTGAGATGAACTTTTGTTATAGACCAAATACTTATTTTCCACCATAATTTGCAAATAAATTCTTTAAAAATCAGACATGTGATCTCCTGGATTTTTTTTTTCTCATTCTGTCTCTCATAGTTAATGTGTACCTATGATGAAAATTACAGGCCTCTCTCATCTTTTTAAGTGGGAGAACTTGCATAATTGGTGGCTGACTAAATACTTTTTTGCCCCACTATATGGTACTATTTCAATATCATAATTTGTCAGTAACTGTCAAAGAGTATATCAAATCTCCACTATTTATTAAATAACATTAATAAAAGTACCTGTTATTGAAAAAAGCAATGGGCCATATACTATACATCGGGGGTCAGCAACCTGTTTATCGTGATCTACCAGTAGATCGTGGCCCGATAATTGGTAGATCGCGGTTTGGGCTTGCTGACCCACCATCCCAGATCATCAAACAGAGTGCAATGCAGAGGGATTACTTGTAAAGTTGGAGCTATAGTAGGGAGCAAGAGCCGCATAAGCCGATGCCTCCTGTAGTACCGACTCCTGTCCCATGCAGAGTGATACCAACTACACTCCACCTCTTATCCCGGCTAGCTGTCTCCAGAGTGGTGCTAGCAGCAGGAAAGCGATATACTGGGCATAATAGTATAGGGCTGCTTTCACACTGATATACTGTGGCTTACCCACACCACGGGTGCAGTGCAGTATCTGCAGCTTTCCTGCGGGTTTGCTGTGCTTAGCCATATACTTCTATTATATCAGCGCAGCTAACTTAGGAAAGTGAGCAACACTTTGCCCGTGATCTTTGACTTCTCCAATGTTGTTCAGGTAGATCTCCACCTCTTTAAGGTTGCCTACCCCTGCCATACATCATACCACGCTATATCGTAACACCCTTTAACCACTTCCCACCCAGCCTATAGCATCGTGGCATTCGGTGGTCAGTGTGACACACTGCATTACCGATCTTGGTAAAGAGCCTCTGTCGGAAGCTCTTTACCACGTGATCAGCCGTGACCAGTGCAAACAAGGGAGAGCCATGTATCAGCCTTTCCTCTACTCGTGTCTGCAGATGCGAGTAGAGGAGAGCCGATTGGCGG